>JAJOOF010064293.1:0-21430 GCA_029582545.1 Solanum lignicaule
GATCCTTTTCAAAAATGACTCACATGACTTCTTTTTACTTCTGTAGTTAGAGGTGTTCACGGTTTGGATAAAAGCCGATCCAAACCGATAAAATAAAACCGATTTTATTTGGGTTTGGTTTGGTTTTAGATTTTCGAAAACCGATAGTATTTGGTTTGGTTATGGTTTTATTCAAAAAAATCGAAGAAATAACCGAATCGAACCGATGAATTATATACATATATTTTATTAATATACATACTTAATATATTGTTTTTATAATCAATTTTAAAGACCTTATACATATTTTTATTAAAATTTCTTTATAATTTAGTTATTAAAAGCAAAAATGCCCAAGATGAAACATTTATCTTATTGATTTCATGTATCTGAGTGTCTAGGTCAATTCTTTGTGTGACTGAAAATGTTATTGTCTCTTCCTTCTAGGCCAATATAGTGAATTTTAAAGCTTTATTGATGGTAAATTTAGTGATTGAAAGTTCAGTAATTTAAGTCATACTAACTATTTTTCATTTTGAATGAATTGTTTCTTTTATTTTTGTGTATGGTTAATAACCGAGCCAACCATATCGATACCGATAACCACCAAACCGACAAATGTATGTTATATTTGGTTTGGTTTGGTTTTGATAATTTTAAAACCGATTAAGTTGGTTTGGTTTTGATTTTGACCAATAACCGATCCAAACCAACCCGTGAACACCCCTATCTGTAGTTATCATTATTTGAGTTTCTTATTCTTATTCTTATTTTTATTTTTATTCAGAAACAGGGGAATACCATGAGTGAATAACCAGTAGAAACCAAGGAAGACGATGATGCAAACCAAGAGAACAATAATCCACTTGGCGATCCGTCAATTGTCTGCTTCCACAATGACAATTTCTTCAATCAATTTTCTTCACTTTTTCTTTCTTTTTTTCTGTAAAAAATGGAATATGTGAGGAGTAATTATATACTCTAGTTATTAGTTAGTTAGTTAAAAGTCGGTTATTAATTTGTTCAAATCGGCGCTAATGCTTTAAAATACAATTATTCTATCAATGTCAATGCAAACAAAGTACTCTCCGTATTAATTTAGGTGATATTTTAATATATATAAATATAAATGATTAAAAATATTTTTTTCATTTTATTTTACTTGTTCATTTTAGCAAATTGAGAAATAAGGGAAATTATATTAGTTTACCAAATTGCTTTTATTAAAGTCATTCCAGTACTTACTTTTACTTGTTTTTTCTTCACAATAAAGTATTAAGTGAGAATCAATAAGAATTAAACGAGGATGGTGCCATTGAATAGTTGTCAAATAAAAAAATGTGACATTCTTTTTCGGACGAATTAAAATAAAAAGGGGATCACATGAATTAGGATAGAGGGAGGGTGTGTGTGTATATATATATATAGGGATTCTAGTTCTTGGACAAAATTTCGAGAAAAATGAGGAAGATGATTTTTTATAAAGTTTCCACTAGCTTGGGCCCATTTCACATACCTGCTTGCATCGTCTCGCGAAAACAGGAATAATTCTCTGTTATGATGTTGTACGGATGAATAATTTATGATTGAAAACTAGAATTGTAGGCCTTCAATTTGATAGGTTGTAGGCTCTCTAGATCTTTATAGATTGAGAGAAAAAATTTGAGATATTTGACCTAATTTTAGAGAAACTCTTAAAAAAAGAAACTTGCAATAACTTTCGCCAACTTTTATTTGGCAACTCGCTTATTTCAAAACTTAAAATACACTCTTGAACAATTCAAATAGGTCATAAGCCATGTACTAATTTAGACATTCCAAAAAGGGTGGGGTGTTGCGATACACCTTTTATTAAATATTGTAATATAAATTGTTACTTAAAGAAAATAATGATAGGACTCCCTCCATTCCTTTTTTTATCACAATTCATTTCACGGGAGTCGATTCAACTAATTTTCAGAGCTAAATTAAAGTATAAGAAATTTAAAATTTTAAATATTCGAAAACAATATGAAAAATACTATAAGTTGCAATCTTTCTCATATAAATATGACAAACTATACATCTTAAATTATTAATCAAAATACATGTAATTTTGACTCTCAAAAAACGCAATGTAATAGTAACTAAAAAGGTATAGAAAGACTATTTCCACGTAGGCTTGATTCAAGTAAAACATTTTAAAGCACATATGAAAAGGGAATACATTAATGAAGAAGCTATGACGGAAGTAATGAAGAAAAGAATACTAACAACAACAAATATTACGATAATTGAATCAAAGAGAAGAATAATTAATCTAAATGGAAGCAAAGAGAGAAGTAATAGAGATGAACGAATACTCATATTTCATTTTATTTGAATGACTAACAAGACTCTGTTTTTCAGTTTACAAAGAATGAGATATGAATTCGACAAATGTATTTCTCATTTGTTGAACTTCCATAACAAAGAATGAGATATGATTTCTTGAACTTGAATCAATTTGAGTATTCATCATTTCTTGAACTTTCAGAGACAATACGAGATGAACTGGACTGTGATTCAGAGATCCGGCATAACAGTTCTGCCATTTTTGACCTTCAAGTTCAATTTTCTCCCTGGTACAAATTTAGGACCGTTCGCCTGTTGATACGGCGACGGTGATGCTGAAACTGATGGTGGATGAGCCAAAAAGCTGTGATAAACTGGACTGTGATTCAGTGATTCCCGCATATCAGTTCCGCCACTGTTGACCTTCAAGTTCGATTTTATCACTGGAACAAATGTAGTGCCATTCGCCTGTTGATACGGCGACGGTGGTGTTGCTGAAACTGACTGTGGATGAGCCATAAAGCCGAGATGAACTGGACTGTGACGATTCAGTGATTCTGGCATATCAGTTCCGCCATTGTTGACCTTCAAGTTCGATTTTCTCGGTGGTACAAATGTAGGGCCGTTCACCGGCGGCGGTGTTGGTGAAACTGACGGTGAATGAGCTGATTCCAAAATGGGTTTTCCACGTTTCTTAAACACTCTGAATCTCACTGTAAAATCATTTTAGTACAAAAAAAACAATCAGTAGTTGAAAATTCAAGAACAGAGAAAGAACCCCATGTATGAAAATCAAAAAAGAAGAGCAGAAAACAGAGACCCCATGCTTACCAAGGATGGAAAACAGAGACCCCACGACTAATAAGAAGATGACAACAGAGACCCCAATTTTGGACTTTCGACTTAGAGCCATTTTCACGGAGAGCCAAAGAGGGAAAATTGATTATTGAGCTTTTCTTCTTCTTCTGTAAATTTTGGATCTCTGAAGAAGAAGAAGTAAATCTGAGCGGTTACTTATATATGTAATTACTTAAAAAGGCGGCAAAATTCAGTTATAGAATATAGTTATTGGATGAATGGGAATGCAAAAGGGTGTATTCTCTAGTAATGTACTCCTTTATCCTAATTTTTGTAGCACTTTTAAGGATTTCGAAATTTAAATAAGGTGAGAGTGGCTTTCGTGGTAGATAAAATGACGGAAGTCAGACTGAGATAGTTTGGACTTGTGAAGAGGAGGTGCGAGAAATAGGTTACAGAGGGTACGAGGAGAGGCAAAAGTAGACTGAAGAAGTATCAGGGAGAAGTGATAAGACAAGATATGACCCAACTTTAGGTTCCGAGGACATGAGTTTAGATAGGAGGGTGTGTAGGACACATATTAGGATAGAGGTTAGAAGGTAATGTAGTATTTGTCTTGCTTGGGATGGTTGATGTTTGTCGTTGTACTAGTGGTATTATTATTGTTTAGTGTGTTTCGATTATTGCAACATTGTATTGTTGTTTTGCGTCTTTCTGGTACAGTTTGTCGTACTTACGTGTTACTTGCTATATTTTCTTCACTAACTCTTTGTATTGGAAACAACCTATCTACCTCAATAAGTTAGTGGACTAGTGTAAGGTTTGCGTATATTTATTTGTTTTAATTAGGTGTATAAAAAAATATTTGTTTACTAAAAAATGTTCCACACTCTTTAGCTTTGTGAAATGGGAAATGCTTCGAGAGGGACTTGAGGGGTAGTTATGTCATTAATCAATCTAATGCATGTTTTGAAACCTTTTGTACTATTAAACTTAAAAGGTGGTAGACAAATAGAGATATTGCTTCCATAGACCTCAATTTAAGTAAAACATTTTAAAACATGTATGAAAATGGAGTAACATTAGTTAAGAAGCTACAACGGAAGTATCGGAGAAAAGAACACTGACAAGAACAAATAATATGATAATCGAACGAAAAAGAATATGGATGAATGAATAAATTTCCAACATCACTGTTATTCCAAAAAAAAAAAAAAAAGAGTATTAGCATCCTCCATTTTTCTTCTTGGAAGGACCTGTTCCTCATGCAAATTATTTTTTTTTATTTTTTTTTGGAGAACTATAAGCGGGGAGAATACATTAGTGAAAATAATATAGAAAAAGAAGAATGGCACTAACAAATATTACGATAATCGAATCAAAGAGACAAGTAATAGAGATGAATGAATAGGAAGACACTCTGTTTACAGTTTACAAGAAGTAACGGACAAAAGAATAGTAACAACAACAAATAATATGATATTCGAACGAAAAAGAACAATAGGTAATCAAAAATGGAAGCAAAGAAACAAGTAATACAGATGAATGAATATTCATATTTCATTTCATTTGATGAATAACAAGACTCTGTTTTACAGTTTTCTTGTATCAATCAATGAATATTTCGATTACAAAGAATGAGATATGAATTCGGCAAATGTGTTTCTTATTTTTTGAACTTCCATTTCAGATATGAATTCACTACAGAAATACCATTTCTCTAACTTGAATCAAATTGAGTATTCATCATTTCTTGAACTTGAACAATTTGGGTATTCATCATTTCTTGAACTTGAACAATTTGGGTATTCATCATTTCTTGAAGTTGTTAAAAAGCTGCAAGAAACAGGGGAATAGAAGGAAGGTGATGAAGACAACCAAGAGAACAACTTCTTGTGCGACGGGATTCATCATCAATAACATCAGCATTCATCCACTCTCCGCTTCCACAATAACATTTTCGCCAACATCTTAAATCAATTTTCTTCACTTGTTTTCTTCTTTCTTTCTGTAAAAAATAGATCATGTGAGGAGTTACTACTCTACTTGTTATGTATACTTGCTTGTTATGTACTTAGTTAAAAGTCGGTTATTAATTTGTTCTATCAATGCCAATGTGATATTCTTTTATATTTTAACATTCAAATAAGGTTATTGCAAGTGATATTTTCGTGTGCAATAAAACCTCACTAAATTAATAATTTTTTTCTCCGGTCCTGATTTGGACCAATGGAAAAAGTCACTCATTTTTAGAAGACCCTTATATAAATATATGATCTCATTGATATTATAAATTAATAATTCTTTAAAAGTACAAATATATTTAAGACAACTAGAGAAATATTATTCTATTGTGTTTTACTTTTTTGTTAAAATTTAAATCTAATTGAAGCTTATCTAAGTTTTCTTATTGCATCCAAAAGTTCTGGTGTTGGCTTTTCAAACTGTACCAGTATCCACAAATTCTTTTGTAAAATTTTGTGGATTGACAAATAATGTATGTAACAATCAATGTACAAGCAGAAGGGATAAAAATGTACAAGAACCAGGTCTTTAACATATCTCCAAAAAAAATCGATGAAACAAATCTTGATTGTATTAAGAGAACTACAAGCGATAATTCTACACCTCTATAAAACACATCACAGAGAGAGAGAGAGAGAGAGCACTGAAATAGAGAGAGAGATCGATCCACGAGTGTCTAAGAAAAGAAGAATCAACTACAACAAGATGAAGAACATGTTCCTATCAAGTGAAATAGTTCATCTAACTTTCATCTTTATACCTTTGAAAAATCATATTGCATCTACACAACTAACTACCCTTTCCATTTACACAAATGCAAAAGGAGAATATTTGTTTATAATACGTTAGAATATGTGCTGCACCTGTTATCATGTGACACAAAAATTGATAACAAGGCAAGTTTTTCTATTAGCTTAAACCCCGAAAAGGTTGGATGAGAATACCAGCAGTAGGAGGGGCACCAATTTGGTTCTTCAATTTAGTCCCTCTGAATTTGTTCTGTTGTGACGTTCAACGATATTGGGGCTCTTTTGATTGTCTATTGATCTCGTTCTGTTGTGACCTTCAATGTTAATGGGGCACTTTTGATCATCTATTGATCTCGTTCTGTTATGACCTTCAACGTTAATGGGGCTATTTTGATCATCTATAGATCTTGATTTTCTAGAAGAAGAATTTTTACGTGATCGTTGGGGAGGCTGGGCTTCAGGGTCATACTTTTGGGAGGCAAGGTAGTTGAGAGCAGTGACAATATCAGCAATGAGAGGCCGCATATTAGGTTGCTCCTGGACACACATTGCAGCAATTGCAAGAGCTTGGTATAAACCCCTCACAGGATAATGACCTTCTAGTACAGGATCTGCCATCTGGTGGAATTTCTTCCGGTCTTTGAACAATGGTCGCGCCTGCAGAAGTAGAGTTATCATGTTAGATAAGTGCTTCATAAGCAGATTCTCGTAATCATTGAAAAAAAAGGACTTCCAAATATTATAGTTCACAGCAAGAAAATCTTAAACGCCTTTCTCACTGGTCTATTCATTTTTATGTCTACCCTACCCGTTCCATTCTTTCCTGAGAGGCCGAGGAGTATCAACAAAGGTCCAGTCACATGCTATTTACGATTAACAGATCAGGTTTTGGGGCTCATTCTTCCATGACAAATTGTCATATGTAAATGAGGCTAAATATAAGCAATATTACTCTTATAATTGCAATCAGCGGCAATTGGAATGATATGATTGAGTGCTCAACAAATAGAGGAAGTATGTTTCAGCACATAGTTCTTAAACACAATGAAAATAATAGTCTCCTTACAAGTCAGCGCATGGTGCTCAACTTAAGATATGTTTATTGATCGACTAGATTTTTGAAGCATACATCTGTCTTTACCCAAAAGAAATTCAAGTGGTAGCTATGTAAAGTTAATTATCAGTAATTAATGTATGAACTAACATAGCGTACAAATCAAAGGACTTCATCTGATATATCAGGCACAGCGGGGCTGAATAGATACATCAATGATACAGAGACAAGAATACTTTACAAGCCATATATACCTGATAATCATGTCCAAAAAGCTAGTAGTGATGTGTATCACTTATTTCTGTATTTTATTTCTTACATTTTTACTTGATGAATCTGTGTTACAATATAATTTTCCAGTCACTTGTCAAGATTCTGAACTAAAAACTCTAAACCACTATGATGTTTAAAAGGCACGAATGCAATAACGACCTGATTAAACCAATACAAGATTCTTAAGTGAGGCCGCATGTGGCCATGTAAAAAGGATACAGGGAAAGTGTAGACCTTGACCTTCACACCGGAAAAATATTGGTAGAATTGGCTTCTTAGTAAAAGTAACATTCTATAGTTGCTCATGGATATTTAAATATAGGCAATTCTGGACAGCCCAGCCAGCACGACATCAGTTTCTACTTTCTAAGGCCGGCCATATGTACATGACTACCCCACACTCCGCACCTTTCAATATGACCAAAAATGAAAAGATGACTCAGATAAGTCAGCATCAACTCTTTCAAGCATGAAGCAGAAAACTTGTTGCCTAAGAACTTCTAAACTGTTATGTATAATAGGCATTCAAAGGGGCTTAAAAAGGTCTTGGATAGCTACAAATCTACATTCATTGCCTTCTGTTTTAAGGTTGGATGCTCAGATTTTGTAGCATAATATAATATCAGAGCTTAACTCTAGCAAGCTCATCCTCACAGTCGTAAGTTCACATTGATTAAATCCAGGGTTAGATTACAGATGCGGGAGGGTAAAATTTATATGTCCGGTATAAAAGGCATAAAAGGGGGTTTACACAAGTCTTAGGCCACTCTATTTATTACCTTAATATTTTGGGGCTGATGCTCAACTTCTTTTACATAAACCGCAAACAAGCAAACAAGAAACAGGAGTAGGGTTGATAAAAAGTAATAAAGGAAAAATCATGTGTTATAACAGCATAACCACACAAATTCACATTTCGCAGATGAAGAGACAAAGACATCTTACCCAAGCAACAAGGTTTTGCTCGGTAGCAGATCTAGTATTGTCGATTGCTTTCCTGCCCGTAATAATCTCCAAAAGAACAACTCCAAAGCTGTAAATATCTGATTTGAATGTCAGTTGGCCAGTCATAGCATAATCTGGTGCACAATATCCATATGTGCCCATCACTCTAGTAGAGACATGGGTCTTGTCTCCAAGAGGACCCACTTTAGCCAAGCCAAAATCAGATAACTTTGGATGGTACCCCTCTCCAAGCAGAATATTAGAGCCCTTCAAGTCACGGTAAATAACAGGCGGTTTCATTTTGTCATGCAAATACTCCAGGCCCCTTGCAGCACCTGCAGCTATCATCATTCGGGTGTTCCAATCAAGGCGTTTTTTATCTGACCAAGGGTCTGCAACATACGTTTATCAAGGCCAAGAAAATTAAAATTTGTTGGAAAGTATGAAAATCCAAAAAAACAAATCTTTTCAATGGTATTTCTTCAGCGTACGGCATACCATGTAAATGGTCTTCTAATGAACCAAGAGGCATGTACTCGTAGACCAACACCCTATGATGTCCCTCGACACAATAACCAATTAATTTGACAAGATTGGGGTGGTCAGCCATACTTAAAGTGAGTACTTCCACAATGAATTCCCTGTTGCCCTGACATCCATCCGGGTTGAGTTGTTTGATGGCTACAACCTTCCAGAAAAACAAAACAGGCCTCAGCAAACAAACCAATTATCCTTAAATACAACCACTTATGAGAACCAAGAAAGAACAAATACACGAAAGCTTCAAAACAGCAAGAGAGCCATGCAAGCAATCTCCTACAAGCAGCAAATTTTGATTAATCTAACAAGAACGGAGTCGAGCTGACCTGACCAGTATCTGCCAAAAAACCTTTGTATACTTTGCCAAAGCCTCCTTCACCCAAGAAGTAGGCTGCTTTAAAATTTTCTGTTGCGGCCACCAGTTCATTAAATTTAAATGCCCGTGCCCTATTCACTCCATTAATTTTTATTCCATCAGTTTCCCCATCTCGGGGAATGCTATTACTACAATTGCCATCCATCCTAGTAATAGATTGGTTTGCATTTTCAGGCTCTTCCTTCTTCACAACTTCATTTTCACTCGCCTTTAGTGTATCTACACCATTAAAAAAAAAATACACCAAAAACCATTAGGATTGAAAGAAAGTGAGGCCCATTTGCAGAAGAAAACGACATGAATAAGCACATGGATAGTAAAAGCCAAAGTTTGCTGATTCTCACATAATAGTATACCAAGATGACCTCAATGATTACATAATCTAAAAGGAAAGGAAGAGTTCTTGAACACAAAAGACAAAACAAAGAAAGAGACTTTCAAATTACATTACAGCAAGATATTATACTTCAGTGGTACCTCAACAATCAGCAGCACCAAAACCAAAACCAACACCAACAACATATTCATTGTAGTCCCACAAAGTGGGGTCTTTGGTGGAGACGTCGAGTGTACCCAGACCTTACCCTGCCCTCAAACATAGAGAGGTTGTTTTCAATAGACCCCCAAGCTCAATAACAGAAGTACAAGAAACAACATAAACTACAAAAAACAACAAATAATCGAAGGACCATCAAAACCATCCATCCAAAAAAAAAAACATAAATAATTAAATTAAATAAATAGAAAAAACCCAAAAAGTCAAAAGTTCCAAAAGATGATGTCTACAATTGCTTGTACACTAGATACTTCCTAGAAGACACCCCTCAAATCAGAAATTAGACTTTTTTACAGATAAAAACAGCACCGACGCATCAAGAATTCAACTTTTTCTTCTCTTCTATCAACAATCAACAAGACATCAGCAATTTCAACAATACCCATTAACAAAAAAAAAAATCAAATCATAGATGCATGCAATAATCAGATGAACAAAAACCAAAAAATCAGTAAAAAGGGCATGAAATTCCATACCCAAAAATTCATTTTTTAAGCAAAAAACTCAATCATCGATTAATTTCCAACAAACCCCACATTGAATTTTCCAAAAGGGGGCAAAATTATTCCAATAAGAAAAATGGGTAATCAAACTTTATGTTAAAAAAAAAAAAAAAAAAACCTGATTTGGGGTTTGGTTGATCATCCCTTTTGTATTGATTATTGGCTTGGATTCTCTTTCTTTCTCGTTTCTTCATAGATGGATCACCAGAACAAGGGAAACAACCCATGGCTTCCACTTTCCACAAATACCAAACAAACTAGTAAAACACTATATATTTCTCTCTCTATATCTATATATCTATATCTATTTATCTATGAGTATGAACTTTCTTCTCTTCTTCTTCTTCTTCCTCCTCCTCCTTTTTTCTGAGAAGAAAAGAAAGCCCCCAAAACAAGAAGAGTTACAGAACTTTTTAGCTTAGAGATTTTTGGCTTTTGGTGAGAGAGAAAAAGAGAAAAAGGAAGAGAAATTGAAAGAAGGAGCTTCTTCTTTAAGTAGTAGTAGTACAATGTTTTGGTTTATTTTATTTATTTTTGGTGCAAATCAAGTGTAACATTTACTAATTGGGGTAATCCAATCAACAACTTCAACATGTCATACAAGGGACTTTTAGGTCTTTTTGTGTCTCTATTTTGTATTCTTGTCTTTTCTCCTTCTTTTACTTTTTTTCCTTTTTTGAATTTTCATTCGGTGTTCGGAGCACATATGGGAGATACAATAAAATTTGAATTGCACACCGTATGACTTATTTCAGAGTGGTGCTTCTAGGGGTGGCACAATTGGACGGGTTGGATTAAATCTGGGCAGGTCAAAATGGGACAAGAGAAAAAACGGGTGAAGACTCAACCCAACTCAAATTTGTTTGGGTCAAAATGGGTAAGGAAACGAGTCATAACCCCCCACCCGTCCAATTTTTACTAAGTTTTAATAGCTTTATTTGTTATTTTATAAGCTTTTATTACCTAATAAATTTTTTTCTTTATTATAACTATATATAACATATAAAATCAAAAAAATTAAAAATATATTGACGAGATTTCTCAAAAATCAATTTGGGTTACATATCAACTCAATTTTTAATGGGTTGAAATGGATTGAGCTAACAAATGAGCGGGAACCAACTGAAACCTAAATGGGTTGGGTCGGATTGGACGGGTTGGGTTTGATTTTGCTACCCCTAGGCCGTAAGTGATTCCAACATGATTTTTTCCATATCCAAAGCTGTAAATTTGAAACCTCTAGTTAAAGTGGAGCAATCACACCATTGCACCACACATCCATGTTGGTTCTTCTTTTACTTTCTAAAGATTGATTTGGTAGAGTGTATTAAAACAATGTTGAATAGAGGGGTCGTTTAGCCGCGTGTATAAAAATATTGCTAAATAAACTGTATTAGTTATATTTACATTATTTCTTATGCATTATTTGATTTGATGTATTAAAAATAATATGCATTATATAAAAAAAAAAATTAAAAAACATATTTACACACAATTTTTTTAAATTTAGATTTTTTGTTTCCAATTTCCGTTCTCAAATTCTCGTTCAATTTATTAATCATTAATCTGCCTTGAATATAGATTTTGTTTTTGCTTAAAAATAGGGTAGCCTCAACTATTCATACTTTTGTTTACTCTATTTTGAAAAGAGTTATTCTGGTCAGATAGAATTCAAAATTAAAATTTTATGAAATTCAATAATTTATTAGAGTAATTATTATTTAATAATTTTTCTTATATTAATATTTCACATTTAATATGTTGAATTACTCGGCTACGCGGAGAGTAAAATCGGCGAGCCGGCGCCGATCATAACGTAGTTTGACTTTCAAAGCAAGCCAATAAGATATTGACACATGGAGATTAGAGAATTATTGTTTTTTTTAATTAATTGTGGTTTAAGTTTTGACCAAACAAACAAGAGTCAGAGAATTTTCAGAAATTTGGCTGAATTTAAGGAAATACAAATACTAATATATTATATTTAGTACATAAATTAGGATAAAAATATATATATATATTAGGATTGGGTATCAATCAGTTCGGTTGTGATTTTGAAAAATATTATAGTTCAATTTATTGGTTATTCATTTATAAATATGTTAACTGTTACAGAAACATTAAGATATTGATTTATCGGTTATTGATCGTTATTAATTTGGTTATATGTTTAATTGTTAAGATTTGATACAAAAAGATTCATTGAAAATCACTTTAGAAATAAGGTGACAAACCAAATGAAATATACACTTGAGTTGAGTCGTCGTTGACATATTGCACCTTGATCAAAAGCAAATACATGCACATAGTTTTCTTTCATTGTTTTTTCTTAGTGCATAGGAAAGAAGAAATGGGGAGGGAATTATAAGTGTGGGGAGTCGAATCCTCATAAATAAAATAATCAATCAATAAGTGATTAAAATTTCACTTAAAATCGTTTTTGTGAACCCAATGAGATTCGAACTTGCGTTCACTTTTATTTATAAACTACATCAAAAATACATGTTCATTTTACATGGCTCACTATATCAAAAAAATAAATGTTTCCTTTTATTTGTCTATTTTAGCAAGTCAAAAGAGTTTTTATATTTTATTCTTAATATTAAGTAACTATATACAGTAATAGTAATAATCAAATTTAATGTTTTAAATCATTATTTAATAAGATTAATTTATAAGATGTTTGGCCAAACTTTTGGAGAAAATAAGTCTTCCTGAAAGCAGCAAAAAATGTTTGTCAAAAGCTAAAATATATTTTTCTCTAAAAGCATTTTATTGAAAAGTGCATTTTTTAAATTAAAAAAATACACTTAAAAACACTTTTAATAAAATTTAGAAACACTTTAAAAAAAACTTATCAAACATTAATTATTGACATTTAATTTATATCCCACTGTATATTACATGACTGAATTTATCTAAGTTCCAACTTCCACAAAATGATATGACATTTAATTTACATCAGTCGAAACTTAAAATAAATCTAACCCACAAAAATCTAATTTAAATTTACAAAACCTATTTCTCCAATTATTTTCTAAAACAATATATTCAATTTAAGATAATTATTTTTAGAAATCACAATAAATAATTTGCGAGAAAAAAAGTATTTCAACATCAAAATTAGGTATATATCAAGGAAAATATCATTCAAACATAAAAAAGATATTCTTCTCCAATATTATTATTTCCCTGACAAAAGTATACAGAGAATATATTATATTATATTAGAAAGAAAATTCATTTCCAATTTCTATGGTTCTTCTTTCAAACTTTTCCAAGAATAAGACGTGCACTTTCATTCCCTTACAACAAATATAATTAAAAAAATATATAATGTTTTCACCAATTTGGTAAAAATATGCAGTCCCTTCCACACACGTGGGGAACATATATTTTTCCAAGATTATAAAAAAAAGGTATACACATAGTCCATGTTATCATACGTCTACTTCTTGATCTGTCGGTCCACCAAATCACTACTATTGTAGCACTAATAAAATTAGTCAATAACATGCCATAAAATAGTTTATACATGTATGGTGGTCGTGGAATAATAGGTATTCGATATTTCTTTATTCTTAATTAAACATGGTGAGTGATAAGTCAGACTTCTTTTTGTGGGTGAACATTTTCATTAAGAATCGATAAGTCAAGGATTTTGAGTTATTTAGAGATATCTAAGGGTATGACCTAGTGATCACTAATGAAGTGATTGAGAATCATAAGCTCTCGTATTCAAATCTTATAGCAGAGACATAAATATTAGGTGATTTGTTTCCATTTTTCTTAGCATCGGTGAACAGATTTATCTGATATCTATTACTGGTGGGAGATGAAATGTATCTCGTGGAGCCTTGATAGATAGAATCACTTGCTATCGGTTGTTGTTGCTGATAGAAGGTTGAAAGTATCTCATAAAATTAGTTGTACACAAGTTGATTCAGACACTACAATTATCAACAACAAAAAATAGTAAATTTAAATTTTAGATATATATAAAAAACATCTTACTATGTAAAATAATTTTTTTTATACATAATATTAATCAAATTTTAAAACGAACATCAAACATTGAATTGGCAAACTAAAAATATATGTTGATGAACCTTCATATTCTAGAAGCTCTACCGGTCCTTCCCATTTTTCAAAATCATCTAAACACGTCGTATTTATTTTTCGATCTAACTATGGATATTATTTCTTGAATATTTTAAAAATTAAAATTTCTATATTTTGAATTATATGGAAATACTATATATAATTAGAACACTTTTTATAGTTAAAATTACTTTAAAATTGGAACTAAAGATTGGTTTTCTGTCCATATTGTAAAAATGATGTCAAACTTTTATGGGGAAAAAACATTGGCATAACAAAGCTAAAATCTTTACGAGGGCAACTATATATTTTTTATGCTAGATTATTTGTTAGTGAATATAATCAAAGTAATAAGTATATGAATAAGAGATTATAAAACAATGGATAAAAGATATAGAGTGAATCTTATTATATTATTTTTGGCATAATTGTCTAGTAATTAAGTTTGTGTGACGAAAATTACATCGAATACAAGTGGAGGAAAAAGTTGTAGTATATATGTTTTTTGGCATAGTTGTCTACCTCCACGATTGTCACGTGTCACCTTATGATACGTTTGGACTTAGTTTACACCATAACTTTGCGTAATTATTTTAACCATCAATTTCTTATTTAGACAGTAATCTTCAACTAGATGTGCTTTTTGGCACCGAAAGTAAATTACAGAAACAGAAAGTATTAATTAAATGTAATAAAGAAACTTTTTAGAGTGGCAACAAATAAAGGATTAAGCCTAACTGCTTCTAATTAATTTCTTAACCGCTTCATGTATTAATTATTAATTAAAGGAGTTTGATTAATGCTTATACTTGATTAACTTCTAATTATGAAGTGACAAATAAGTGGACATGTGTACTTATGTCTAATTAATTAATATATAGAAGATTTTAATCAACCTTTTAGTCGTGAACGATAAGTTGCCTATGATTAAGACACTAATGACTAGGATTTTCACTAGCTAATTAACTCTTTTATTTTAGCAAAGAGTTAATATTAGGTGGGGAATACTAATTTTAATTTCTTATTTAGAATAGTAATCGAAAGTGACCGATGAGTGATGACAATAATTTACTGAGACGTGTTTTGTATGAATGAAGTCATTCTTTAAGAAAATATTTTTCGTTAAAATATTGTTTTTCTAATGTTTCGTTAATTGAGAATAGTTTTCATATTTTATAATTATTTTAACTTTTAATTTTATATCACTTGCCCTGACCAATATTTGCTACGATTTTATCAATCCTCAATAGTAAAAAAAACTCATCAAAACACCATTTGATAAATTTGTTAAATTTATTATTAATATTTAATTTCTATAATATAATTTTTGAAAAATATTTTTGACTCATCAATCAAATACAAAAAACATTTTCCATGAAAAGTGGATTTAAATAGTTCATTTGATTGGAAGCTTTTACAAGTATTAATGGAATGTCTTTGTTTTGAAAATGACTCTCAATAATCATCAAATTTCAATAGGAAAATGACTTTTCATATAGGTATTCTGTAGATACTACGACTAAATTTTGCAAATAAAATTTCCTTTTTTTAAAAAGATTTGATACGAATGAAACTTTTTGTCACTCAATTAATTTCACTTTTGGAACTTGTCAATTGACATATATAGTTGTATTATCATAAAAAGAATATGATGCCAGTGGATGAGATATCGAACATCGGATGAAAAATTCCTTTCATAACTATAGTTTTTGGGTTCGAGCTCATGGATATGAAAAATTCTTCCCTCCGGATGAGGTCCTACATGACGCAAATTTAAATTTGTCAAACTCTAATACAAATACTGAACATCGGATGAAAAATAAAAAAAAAGAAAGACATATAGATGATTGCACTCAATTTCATCCATGCACGTAGCAACAACTCAAATAGTTTTGCATCGGTTGGATTTTTTGTTTAAAATATTGCCCAATGAAATTTGTGAATTTTAAGGCGTTACTTTCTCCATTTATTTGTATGATTTTGATTTGACTTGAAATTTTTAAAAAGTAAAAAACATAAAAAATAAATTATATGATCTTAAATTTTATAGTATATATGTATATCCCAAATATCTTTTAGTCTCATAACTTTAAATATGTTACTTAGAAAATTTGAATTAAAAAATTATTGAAAAGGAAAGAGATAGTTTCTTTTACTACTATAGATTTGTGAAACTTTAATTAGATGTTTGATATTATCCTATATCATGATATATATCAACTGAGTTATCCCATCATAATATTGCAATCATTCAACTAATATTTTGACTCTTTTGTCCCTTTTTACTAGGGAAGATAGCAACTTATATTTCCTCCATTTAAAAATAAATATCGTTTTAATTTATTTTACGGCGTTTGTGAATTATATATGTCACTAAATTCACAAAAAGGAGATGAGTTGAAATTTTTAAAAACAATTCCAAGAAGGAGTTGTTTAGACAATATCTCAAGAAAAATTAAATGAATTCATTATATTGCCAATTAAAAAAAGAAATAAACAATTATAAATAATAGTATTAATCACTTGAGTCACCCTAAGCTATGATTTGTAAACACAAATTTGATGGTTAATAAAATTTCTTAATTATCAAAAAAAAAAAAGTATATTCGAATATTTGCAACAATTTTGTTTAGGTTCTTTTGTTTCTTTTTTTAATTACTGTATAAGTGTCTTGGCTATAGTATCTATGCTCTCGTGTTTGATACCCTTAATGCTTTTATTATTCTATTCTATACTTTTTTATCTATATTTTTGTATTTTAACACCCCATTAAAAAAATTATTTACAATATTTATTATAAGGGTTCTACAGTTTATCGAGGACATGATACTAAATAGAAAGAAATGAAAGTCGAAGATTAGATAATAGAAGGTTAGTATAGTCAAACATTATCTAGTTTAATTTTCTTATCAGTGTTGTAATTATTACTTTCTTACTATCTTATTATTCGATTTTAGTATTACATGTTGTCTTATTGGCTCCGGTTATCATATTATTTATTTGTTTATGCTACGATTCTTTCCTACAGTTTTTTATAATGACTTTTTCATTACTGTATTTATTTTACATACTTGATTTCTTATATATGTTTTTAGTCTTGAGCTAAGGAACTATCGAAAATCGTCTTTCTCTACCTTTTTTCCTCAAAACAACGAACTAGCGATAAGATTGTATATACATCACCCTCCTCAAACAAGTTGTGAGATGTCAATATGACACTAGTTATGTTATTGGTATTTTAGCAATTTTTCTATATCTCTTCCTTAATTATTTCCTCCGATCATTTTACTTGTCCAATTTAAAAAATTTAAGAGATACTTTGTCATTTTGTACTTATAAGCGTAGAATTATCGCTTGTAGTTCTCTTAATACAATCAAGATTTGTTTCATCGATTTCTTTTGGAGATATGTTAAAGACCTGGTTCTTGTACATATTTATCCCTTCTTCTTGTACATTGATTGTTACATACATTATTTGTCAATCCACAAAATTTTACAAAGGAATTTGTGGATACTGGTACAGTTCGGAAAGACAATATCAGAACTTTTGGATGCAATAAAAAAAGTTGGATAAGTTTCAATTTGATTTAAATTTTAACAAAAAAATAGAACAAAATATAATCATATTTCTCTAAATTGTCTTAGATATATTTGTATTTTTAAAAAATTATTAATTTATAATATTAATGAGACCATACATTTATACAAGTCTTCTGAAAATATATTATCTTATCGAATGAACAATCTTTTCCATTGGCCCAAATCAAGACCGGAGAAAAATGATATCTTAGAGATATTATTAATTTCGCGAGGTTTTATTGCACACGAAAATATCACTTCCAATCACCTTATTTGAATGTTAAAATATAAAAGAATATTAGAGAAATGATGAATACTCAAATTGATTCAAGTTCAAGAAATGATGAATACCCAAATGGTATTTCTATAGTGAATTCACATCTGATTCTTTGTAATGGAAGTTTAACACATTTGTCGAATCATGTTTCATTCTTTGTAATCGAACTATTGATTGATTCATACAAGAAAACTGTAAAAGAGTCTTGTTATTCAATGAAATGAAATATGAGTATTCATTCATCCATATTACTTGTCTCTTTCTTTCCATTTTGATTACCTCATATTCTTTGTTCGTTCGATTATCATATTATTTGTTGTTGTTAGTGTTATTTTCTCCGTTACTTCCGTCGTAGCTTCTTAACTAATGTACTCCATTTTCATAGTCTATGGAAACAGTCTCTCTACTTGTCTACCACCTTTAAGTTTGATCTAGTTTTCTGAAAGGTTAAAAATTTTACTTTTACTAATTTTTAAAAGTAATAATTATATCCTCCGTTTCATATTACTCGACCTTTATTAACTTGACACATTCTATATGAAAATTTAAATTAGAGGTATATTTTATGAAATTGATTTTATTAATGATATTTTATAAAGTTTTAAATTTGACCACTACTCCATTTGTCTAAAAATAAGTGTAAGCTTAAAAGAAAATATCCTAAAATAAGAGTTACCTAATTCAACACATGCATTAAATTGATTAATGATATAACTATCCCTCAATTCCCTATCAAAACATTTCCCATTTCACAAAGCTAAAGAGTGTGAAACATTTTTTGTTAACAAATATTTTTAATACACCAAATCAAAACAAATACATATAGGCAGACCTTACACTAGTCCACTAATTTGTGGAGATAGAGAGATTGTTTCCAATACAAAGAAGGAGTCAGTGAATAAAATATAGCAAGTAACACGTAAATAGTGCAAAGTGTACCAGAAAGACGCAAAACAACAATACAATAGTGCGATAATCGAAACACACTAAACAATAATAATACCACTAGTACAATGACAAACACCAACCCCAAACAAGACAAATACTACACTACCTTCTAACCTCTATCCTAATATATGTCTTACACACCCTCCTATCTAAAGTCATGTCCTTGGAATCTAAAGTTGGGTCATCTCTTATCTTATCACTTCTCTCACCTCTGCCTCTACTCATACCCTCTATAACCTATTTCTCGCACCTCCTCATTGGTGCATCAACGTAGGTCCTCTTCACATGTTCAAACCATCTCAGTCTTGCTTCCCTCATTTTGTTCATCATGAAAGTCACTCCCACCTTATTTAAATTTCGAAATCCTTAAAAGTGCTACAAAAATTAGGATAAAGGAGTACATTACTAGAGAATACACCCTTTTGCATCCCCATTCATACAATAACTGTATTTTATAACTGATTCTCCCGCCTTTTTAAGTAACTGAATTTTATTTACATATAAGTAACCGCTCAGATTTGCTTCTTCTTCTTCAGAGATCCAAAATTTACAGAAGAAGAAGAAAAGCTCACTAACCAATTTTCTCTCTTTGGCTCTCCGTGAAAATGGCTCGAAAGTGTGTTGTTATTTCCATCATTGTTGTCCTCTGCTTAATCCTTGTTGTGCTTCCCATCGTTGGTAAGCATGGGGTCTCTGTTTTCTGTTCTTTCTCTGTTCTTGAATTTTCAAATACTGATTGTTTTTTTTGTTCAGTGAGATTCAGATTGATTAAGAAACGTGGAAAACCCCTTTTGAAATCAGCTCGTCCACCGTCAATGTTAGCAGCACTGCCGCCGGATCAACAGGCGAACGCCACTACATTTGGACCATTGAGAAAATCGAACTTGAAGGTCAACAATGGCGGAACTGATATGCCGGAATCACTGAATCACAGTCCAGCTCATCCACCGTCAGTTTCAGCAACACCGCCACCGTATCAACAGGCAAACGGCACTACATTTGTACCACCAAGAAAATCGAACTTGAAGGTCAAAAATGGCGGAACTGATATGCCGTATCTCTGAATCACAGTCCAGTTCATCTCGTCTCATCTCTGCAAGTTCAAGAAATGATGACTACCCAAATTGTTCAAGTTCAAGAACTGATGAATACTCAAATTGATTCAAGTTCAAGAAATGGTATTTCTGTACTGAATTCATATCTCATTATTTGTAATTGATTGATACAAGAAAACTGTAAAACAGAGTCTTGTTATTCATTCTAATGAAATGAAATAGCAGTATTCATTAATCCATGTTACTTGTCTCTTTGCATTTTGGTTAATTGTTCTTCTCTTTGATTCGATTATCGTAATATTTGTTATTGTTATTCTTCTTTTTCTCTATTATTTTCATTAATGTATTCTCCGAATAACCGCTTATCGTAATATTTGTTATTGTTATTCATTCTCTCTTTGCTTCCATTTTGATTACCTCGGGTTCTTTTTCCATTCGATTATCATATTATTTGTTTTTGTTAGTGTTCTTTTCTCCGCTACTTCCGTCCTAGTTTCTTAACTTCTGTACACCATTTTCTTACATATTTTAAAAATGTTTTACTTGAATTGTTGAGGTCTAAGGAAACAGTCTCTCTATGTGATATATGTAATATACAATGTTATTTTCAACGAATTCCATTCACACCAATAAGAAAAAACTATTTAGATTCGCTGATTTCTAAAGTAATCTATATTTTCTCCGTTTTAATTTATTTATCATATTTTTCTTTTTAGTCTGTTTAAAATAAAATTAAATCTTTGGCAACTCTTTAATTTCAAATTTTTTCACGTGACGTATTTAAAATCACAAGATTAAAGGGTATTTTAGTGCATTTAACATATCTTTAGTTTATGATCATATGACTCAAAAGTCTTCTTTATTTTTCTTAAACTCCTATCAAGTCTATGACTTATTTTGGAAAAAATCTAACTTCTTTAAATACTTTATTCTTTTTTCTGTTTCACTCTCATAAGTAAAACTAGATTTTGTTGCCCGTGCTATGCACGGGCCCAATAACATAAATGGTATGTTTTGGGGCTAATAACGAAGTTTTTAAAGCGATTGTTTGCATGGATAAAGGAATAAGTTTTTTTATCACAAACATGTACTTTCTTTGACGCTATTCAAGGCACAATAAGACTACCCACATACAACATTTTTGAACAATTTTATGTTGTCAATTATCACGATTTAATTTTAAGAATCAGTCAATTTTTTTTTCTGTTTTTTTAATAAATATTTTAATTTGTCAATTATCACGATTTATTGTATTTTATACATAATTTTTAACGATAGATTAATTTCAAGAATCAATCGAATTTTTTTAAATGTATTTTTTTTTAAAATATTTTATGTTGTCAATTATCATGATTTATA
>JAJOOF010064294.1:0-21460 GCA_029582545.1 Solanum lignicaule
GACCACAAGATTAAGGACAATTTTGTACATTTGACATAACTTTAATTTAGGACCACAAGATTCAAAAGTCTTCTTTATTTACTTAAACTCCGTGCCAAGTCAAACCAGGTCATTCTTTGTGAAACGGAGGGAGTATTAAAGATAGACCTAGAGAAGGCCTTTGACAAGTTAGAAAGGTCTTTTGTGAAATATACCCTGCATTTTTTTAATTTTCTCCTAAAGATCATAAATCTCATAATGTCTTGCATATCTTCTAGTAAGTTTGCAATCTTAATTAACGGTACTACAACAAAATATATTACACCAAACAGAGGAATTAGGCAAGGGGACCCTATGTCCCCTTACTTATTCATTATGTGTATGGAGGTACTTGCAAGGAGAATTAATAGCCAAGTACTCCAGAAAGTGTGGAAACCTGTACGAATCGCAGGAAAGGGACCTAAACTGTCCCATCTATTCTTTGCAGATGATCTAGTACTTCTAGGAAAAGCAGAACTTGAAACTTGCTTGGCAATAAAAACCACAATGCAAGATTTCTGCTGTATGAGTGGACAGAGTATAAACCATGCTAAATCAAAAATAATTTTCTCTAATAACTGTAGTAACTCACTCAAACAATCCCTATCGGTAGCTATAGGAATCCAAGAAAGTAGCAACTTTGGGAAGTACCTTGGGTTCCCTATTTTTCACCAAAAGCCCACAACTAGGGATTGCCAATTCATTATAGATAATATGCAGTCAAAGTTAGATAGTTGGAAAACGAAATTCTTGAACATAGCTGGTAGAACTGTGTTAGCAAAATCATCCCTTAATAGCATCCCAACGTATATAATGCAACTAACTAAGCTGCCTGCTTGTATCACGAAAAGGGTGGATCAAATCCAGCGTAATTTTATATGGGGGTCCACGGATATTAAAAAAAAGCTTCACCCCATTAATTGGAACTTAGTTACGACAAGCAAAAAAGATGGTGGTCTAGGAGTCCAAAGATGTAGCATAAAAAATAGAGCCATGTTTGCAAGACTAGCATGGAGGGTATTTAAAAACCCAAATGCCCTATGGGCAAAAACGCTCCTAGACATTTATACAAAATCAAATGGTCTAAGGAATAACTCAAACCATAAAAAACAAAAAAGTTCCTACTGGAAAAACATTATAAATGGATGGGAAGAGTGCAAAGAATGCACTCATTGGCTAGTCGGGGAAGGAAAACAAATAAATTTTTGGACGGATTCATGGATCCCTAACTCCACGACGCTAAGAAACATGTTTAGTGGCCCCCTTCCTATTGAAGAATCGGAGAGGTTAGTTAATTCAATCATTACAGGGGGCAGTGGAAGCTTGAGAATATTCCTTACCCTTTACCACAAAGTGTCATTTATGATATTAATCAAATTAGCATCCCCCATATCCCAAATCCAAAAGATAAGCCTTCTTGGGCACTTACAGCTAATGGGTCCTTCACCACATCCTCAATGTATCATCATATTAAGGGAAAATCAAAACATAAAGTTACTTCCAACAAGGAATTTAACTGGATCT
Source organism: Solanum lignicaule (assembly GCA_029582545.1). Classification (NCBI taxonomy): domain Eukaryota; kingdom Viridiplantae; phylum Streptophyta; class Magnoliopsida; order Solanales; family Solanaceae; genus Solanum; species Solanum lignicaule. Next base: position 1,543 of record JAJOOF010064294.1, read on the forward strand.
GGAAACTTCAGTGCCCGAACAAAATTAAATTCTTCCTCTGGCTTAGCAATCACAGGAGACTACCGACAAGCCATCATCTACACATGATTGGGATCAACATTAGTCCTAACTGTCATATATGTGGAGATGTAGAAACTGATACGCATATATTTGTAGAATGCCCCAAATCATTAAAACTCTGGGAAAAATTAGGCCTAGTCGATCAGTTAAAACCTATCCTAGACAAGAGAGAAACAGACTGGCTCTCTACCATTAGGAAAATTAAGAATTTTAACATACACCATAACATTGATTGGAATTATGCTTTTCCTTACTATGTATGGAGCATCTGGTTGAACAGGAACTATAATTTCCATAATGGAAAGAAAGACGACATCTTAACTTCCTTACCGCTAGGCAGAGCTTTAGAGTTCTTCTTCCTAGGTTTGAAGGACAACGTTGGAAACAAGACTAGAACTAATCTAAAGTGGGTGGCGCCAGAAAAGGGCTTTAAACTAAACACGGATGGTTCTTTTAATTATCTCACAAGGAAGGGGGGAGCAGGAGGAATTTTACGGGATACTAGGGGTTCATGGATAACAGGGTTCTCGGCAAAAACAAACGTTATGAATGCGCTCCACGCTGAAATTTTAGCTCTCCTAATGGGATTAAGAATGGAAGATAGACACAAGTTAACACCACTTCAAATAGAAACAGACTCATCAGACACCCTTGTGTTGATTTACGAAGGAAACGATTCTTTTTCTAATATAATCATTGAATGCAGGGCATTGCTCCAGAGGCTGGCGAACCCTCAGATCACCCTTAGACGCAGGGAGCAGAACCAGGTGGCTGATAGATTAGCGAAAGAAGCGGTTAAGCTAAAGGAAAACATAGATTTTGTGGAATGGTTAGCTCCATCCATGTTCATCATGAAGAATATCGATGCGGACAAGGAGGGAGTAACATTTATTAGGCATGACATGCCACCTTCATCACCGATTAGTTTAACTCTAGTTGATAATGTAGAAAGTATTCCGGTTTTTTGTAATATGGAGCGGCCAGCCATTTCTTTGTTCAGCACGAATAATATAGATGTTGGAAAGAAGGGAGCAAATTTTCAGACCTTTGACAGGCCTCCTCCATCCTCGGATAGTACAGACTTAGTAGCTAATTTACCTAGTATTCATGCTAATTGTAATGCTTCTAGCCACCTGGATTGTATGGATGCATATTATATATAAATAAATTAACTCCTTTTCAACAAAAAATAAAATAAACATGTTAGGAATTATGGGCACCTAAAATCTTTTATTTGTCCTTATTTTAATCATTAAAATGAAGAGAAAAACCTACTAATTAAAACCAATATTTTACATAGTAAATATTTGTTAGTAATTATTCTCATCATTTAAGTTTGTTAAGCAATAAATACATGTATCATCATAAGAGAACTAAAATATAAAAATAAGAATAGATGTAGACAATAGTTTTACTTAAACATGAAATAAACCATGGGTTGTTTAAACATGAAATAGACTAAGGTTTGTTATAACAATTTCGCACTAAGTCTAATGATATAAAAGATCTAAATCATAAAGTTGATATGAAAGATTTGAACATACTATTATAACATCAATGAATATAAATGAATTAAACACATACGAAATTTAACAATTTCAACATAGATATTGCAACCAATGCTTGTATAATCATGATATTAAACTATATAAAAGGATTAAGTGTTACCTCTTGTGAAAATTAATTCACAAAGAAAAGATTACAATCGAAATCACGAATTTAGAATCACGAACAAAAACCTCAAACTCAACTCTTTTTTTTCGGTTTGCTTTTGTCGTTGTGCGATTTTTATTTTTATTTTGGTGTTGCTGGAAGGAAAGAGTTGTTTTGGTGCGTGAGTTTTTTTTTCTTGTGTTGCTGATTGTTTCCTTTTTTTCCCCGTGTTTTGTGCTGCTTTTTTTTTTTTTTTGGGGTCTGTGCGTGTGTGTTTTTGGTTGTTCTCCCTCTGTTTGTGTGCGTATGTATGTGTTGATATAGGTGTTGTATTGGTAGTGTGTTGTTGTGGGTTGGGGGTAGTGTAGGTGTAGTGTAATGGGATCATGGGTAAAGGTGGGGTGAGTGGGTGTAATACGTTATTATTATTTATTTATTTTTAATATAATATAATTATTTAATTATATTTTTTTTACTAATAAAAAATTAAGTAGCTAATAATAAATTATAATTAATAAATACTAGCTTATTTATTAATTAAAATTAAAAGAAACATATATTTTATAAACTTTCTTTTTAAAAAAATAAAAATAAAACTTATATTAATAATGCAACTCTTGTTTTTAGTTTTCAAATATTTTAAAATGAAATTATGAAAATAAGATAAATATAAAAAAAATTAGTTTAGATTCAAAAGAAATACTTAAATATTAAAAGGTGAAAAATTTTATGTTTGGTAAAAAATTAGGTGTTCACATTTCCAACTGATAGGTAAGCCAACCTAATACTTTTACCAACTAAATTCGATATAAGCAACAGAAAAGTAAGCAAAAACACAATATTCTTAACACAAGATTAGGTAATAGGAAATGCGGAAGAGATAAAATATTACCCCAAAATTTGGTGTAATAAGTACAAGATCTTCTAAATATGGTGCAAGTCTGAAACTCAAGTTGAGATATCATGTCTCAATAATTTAAAGCAATTCCTACATTTGTCTTAATACAAGTATCACTTATAATATCTTTATTCTAGAATCTAAAACTCATAAAATTAAATTCTTCTTTTATCCCTATGTGACTTTTTATTAACTTTTCACTTGACTTGACGAATTTATTTAATACACAAATATTATATTACAGTTCAATAAACATGTTCTTATAAAAGAGTTAGAAATTATGTTGGCAATGGTTAGATAAAACAAAGATTCGTAAATCCCTCAATTTTCATCATATTGAGTTGATGACTGATTGGCATTGGCAAGAGTAAGTTACTTTATTTCATTTGAAAAATTCGTTGAAGACGTTCCATTTTTGGACTGATTTTGAGAAGATTGCTTCTTTTTTAACTTCCTGCAACATTCTTTGGTTTGATGAAGTTATGATTGTCTCCACTTGAGTTGTTTTATTTGTACTTGCTTGTAAAGTTGTGTTCAAGAGCAACTGATCTGTTGATGTTTTTCATTTTATCTCTCAAGTTTTATGATCTTCTGCACACAATACAATTCATCCATATATAAAATATAAATCAGACAACATGAATATAGATTTTACATAATACTGAACAAATGATCGATAGACATCATAATATCTTTATAATCAATGGTTGATAGAACTACAAACAAATACTTTTATTGTAGTTTTAAGTGCATATTTTTAAAAGAATTGTATTGTACCTTCTAATTACTTCAGGGCTGATGAAAGAGGATTAGTACCATTGGAAGTTAACGTCGATTGCAAGGAAATTATAACCCTCATTAAAGGGGAACACCCCACTAACGAAAATATTCTTTCTGATTGCAGGGATCTACTTCAACGTCTGGGGAACCCCCCAAGACTTTAGAGAAACAAACCAAGTGGTAGACGCTCTAGCAAAGGAAGGCGCTAAAATGGATCATATCAATTCTTTTTTGTGCATGAAAGTTCCTCCGGTGTTTGTATCCAAGAAATTAGAAGTAGACAAAGAAGGAACTCCATTTGTTAGACTATCTAAGAAATCTTTTGCAAGTAACTCATGTAATAGTGGTACTAATAATAGTATGCCCCTTCCCCAGAACACCAATAGTAGGTGTCCTGTTTTGCCACTTGATGGTAACAATGTAATGATGCATATTACGTAATCTATATATATTACTCTGTTTTGAACCAAAAAAAAAATATGTTTGAACTTTGAATAGGCATCAGGAGGATTTTGTAACTGAGCATTGTTTCTGTAAAAGCATACAGTTTTAAAAGTGTAGGCTTCTTGAGAAGTTGAAGTGAATTCAAATTTAATAACATCATGATAAGATAAACACACGTTTAAGAATGGTTTCACGATTATGCTAACCGTCAAATTCGAACCTTTTTTTTCTTCTTCCAAATAACAATTTTTTTTTAAAAAAGAAGAAGTTATTCTATATTTACATGATTTTAATTTTAATTTGTATGAATATATAATCCTCTTTTAAGGAAAAATCATAAATTTAAAAGAATAAAACTAACTCCTCACGTACATAAAAAAGTCACACGCAAAAATGATAATTTTAAAATATTAAATATTAAATATTAAATATTTTCTAAAATGAATGTTAAAACTTTACAAAATTTTAAATTAGTTACATTTTAAAAACTCACGTTAATTTTAAATAAAAAAATTATAATTAACTATAAATTGTTAATTTTAACAAAATGTGATAACTTTTCACAAAAAAGGAACCATACATCCTATTCTTAGAACTATTTTAAAATTATTTCTTCGTTTACTTGTAAAATTCATTTTAAAATCTTTGTAAACCTACTTTAAAAATAAAAATTAAACTGCAACAGCTGCAGTTTTTTATATATTTAAAACTGATTTTGTTTTAAAATAATTTATTTATTTTGTTCTACGTGTGTGTCAAGAACGTGGAGAAAACAGATTACACGAATTAAGGTGTAGTTGGATTGGTCTGTCTTCCTTTCGTATCCTATTTATTTTAAATGCCTTTCTCTCTCTCTTTTTTTTTTTCATTAAATATTAAATATATATACTAGCCGTGAGGACCAAAGTCATTAATTGACTTCACCCCCTTGACATTGATCTAATTCATCAATGAAACATAATAGATGTAGATATGAACAACAATAATGAAAAACAATACCAAAACATGAAAGAAAAAGCAACAGCAAGACGAAGAAGGACCAAAGTCATTAATTGACTTCATCCCCTTCACATTGATCTATTTTATCAATGTCACAGTGATCTCATCAATGAAACATAATAGGAGTAGATATGAAACAACAGAAAAACAACAACAACAAGAAGATACGGAACGAGAACAAAGAAGGAACCATTTATTGGGGTCTGATTGGGGGTCCTACTGGCATGTCGCGCCAAACCCCTATTTACTGGGGTCTGATTGAACATCCTATTGTCGCGTTGCGTCAGGCCCCTATTTACTGGGGATCTGATTGTGCATGACGCGTCAGGCCCCCATGTACTGGGGTCTGATTGGGCATCCTACTGCACAGCACACCAGGCCCCCATTTATTGGGGGTCTGATTGGGCATCCTACTAGCGTGTCAAAATTTAGCAAAATCAGTGACGTTGAAAAGAGGATTTCAAGACCTTTCATTTGATACTTTATGGGCCACCTAAGTCATTCTGTACTGAAAGTTATGGTTATTTGAAGTTGATCCAAAACTCACAACTCAAGCATAACTTGCAAAATTTTAAATTAGCTTTTTTTCAAATTAGCTCTTCTAAGGCGGGTTGTTACAACTTCCTATTGATCTATTTCATCAATGTCACATTAATCTCATCAATGAAACAAAATAGGTGTAGATGTGAAACAATAATGAAAAACAACAGCAAGAAGACAAAGGATCAAAGTCATGAATTGACTTCATCCCCTTCCCATTGATCTATTTCATCAATGTCACATTGATCTCATCAATGAAACAGAATATGTACAGATATGAAACAGCAATGAAAAAAAATTGAAAAACAACAACAAGAAGACGGACCAAAGTCATTAATTGACTTCATACCCTTCCTTCCCTTTTCTTTTTATTTCTTTCCACTTGGTTCAATATCTTCTTCTTTTTTAATTAGTATTCGTATCCGCGCGTTGCACGGAAAATATTTAGTATTAATTCATCATAAGAAAATGTTACTTGAAAATATAATAGTCACAAAATAGCATAATAGAATTTTAATTTTGTTATATTTGTAGTCTTCTTGCTTATCAAAAATACATAATCGATACTTATTATATGTTTCTAGCAAAGATATAAATTTTTAAGGTAAGTATAGTAGAATGATTGTACTCTGAATTTAACTAGATAATACATTTTTTGAGTGTCGACGTAAGTAAAATTATACCATTCTTGCAATGTTCTCATCAATTGTCTCTTTGTTGATAAATGATAAGTCTATTGATTTGAATGCATCGTCAGTATTTGCGGAAAAAAATTGGTGCCGCAAGCTATTTCAAATGCACCTTAGAAAATTAATTGAAGTTAACTATTGCAGCCTGCAGATATGTTGCGGCATTCTAAAATAAGTCTATATCTTTTTATAGAAGATGCGTATTAATATAAAAAAAATAACTCTTAATTAGTGGTCCATGATCAATGTTAGAGAATATTAATTTGATAAATCTAATTGGACTTGTGTTTTAGATATTTAGAAACATATATAATATTCATTAAAATTAATTTGATATATGTTCAATGCAATTTCTCCTAGCGTGACTTTTTTCAACTATAGGACGTACCAAAAAAATCTGTTTTGAATGGGACTGAGTCATGTTAATAGAGTCAATAAGACTTCCTCTCTATTGAGTCCGAGGTTGATGTCTTTGGAGACAATTTTTACGATAATTTTGTTTGAAAAGGGTGAAGAAGAAAAATTATTTAAAAAAACATGTCTAAATAAGCCACAATTGTTTTTTATCATTTAAATAAATTTTTACCCAAAATGTATGCAAAATTGAATTGACTCTAGGAGAATTTTTTTAAAATAGTACATGTCAATGCAAATGGATAAATAATTACATTAACCACTTTCAATTCAAAATTTAATATATTTATATAAATTACCTTAACTACTTTCAATTCAAAGAAAATAAGAAATAGTCGTTTTCCTTTTAGAAGTGTCTTTCCAATCTCATTAATTTTAAATTTAACTCTTTATGCTATTAAAATAGGGAGAAGGAACAGCTATTACAAAAGGTTAAAATCATTAACTATATTCATAAACTATATATTAACTATATTTATTATTTATATATTAATTTATTTGGATTTGAAAAGTTATTAATAGTTGTAATTGTGATAAAATCATGATTTATAACTTAAAAGTTGTAATCAGTTGAGAAGTTATAATCAACTTCAAATATTTCAATAAGACATGGATTAGGATTAATTCAAATTAAAAAATAAAGTAAAAGGAGTTAATTTGGAACATATTGAAATCTCATTTATTTTTGAAGAGTAATTTGTATGTTTATGTGTGTGCTTAGTGGGATGAGTACGTGGGTGGGTGGAATGGGTGGTTTTTAATTTATTTTTTTTCGTAATATGACTTTTTATTAATAATAACAAATGTTAAATTATTAAATAATGCATGATTAGCTTTGTGTAGTACTAGTTAATATCTTGTTTGGTACTCTTTTTTAATCTATGTGCATTAGTTATACACTCTATTGTGTATTAAGGTGTGTATTGCTAATGTCATGAATTTCTAGATATTAGCAATGCAATGGTTTTAATGCATGCATTAGCATGATTAAATACACAATTGCCCCTCAAAACCTTTTTTACATCTTTTCTACCATAATAGTGGAGGGTATCTTTGTAAATTAATTTTTTTGTGCAATGCATGCTATTGTTTTATGCATCAAACCAAACAATGCATAAAAATAATATATGTATAACTAATGCAAACATAACTAGTATATGCATTTGCTAATGTAAACATTACTAATACACTCTATTTAGCCTTATTCTTATACACTCTACCAAACGACCCCTAAATGTGATAACTTTATAGTTTTAACAAGACTACGTTTAGAAAATATATAGATTCTTTTAACATTTTAAAATTTAAATTGATAATTATTAACTAATATAGATTTAAATATTTAAAATTTTAATTTTTAAAATTGAATAATGGAGAAATTTTGTGGTATTACTGTTAATTCTTTTTTTAAACACAATGAAATTTGATTAAAGTTAAAGTAGATTAAAATTAGATTGTGTTATCATGAAATATCCTCTTTTCCATTCATATAAAAGGCCTCATTGATACATCGTTCTTACCCGAAAAGCCATATGATTTAAGAAAAGATAGTTTCATTACCACTAGAATAACAATTTATTTGCATTTATAGAGTTTTTGCATATAAACTTCAAAATAAGAGTGAAAAAAACATTCTAAGTACACTCAATCTCTATCTATAGATGCCTATAAGTAACTTTGTGGATAGCTTATAATTTTGTTGCATTAATATAATAGTAGAACCTCTTGATCTGCCATTTTTCTTTGGAAAAAAGTTGAATTATGAAAACTTCAATTCAGCAAAATTAAAATCTTTAAATTATCAACTTTTTGAAGGCTTCTATTCTCCTTTACCTTACTAATAAAAAAAGCAAAAAGATTGTTTATAATATATGTTAATGAAAATATATTTAATTATTACTCGATTAAATTTAAATTCAAAAAGCAATAGTTAATTATATACGTTTAGGAGAAACTGTAGCAATAAATTTAGTGGTTGTATTCTATTTATGTAATTCTTAAAATTTTATTTTTAAATTTGTGCCACTTTTTGCTTTTATGTATTTATTTATTTTATCTTTATCTTTATCCTTCTAGGAAAAATACATCAATTTGTAACCGTTTGAGTTTTCCCTACGGCTTTTTCTTTAAATAATCTTTTTTATATATTCATCGTAAAGAGTTTTGAAATAAAGAATATTAAATTAATTTTAGTTTTTAATTTTTAATATAGATTTACAGTTACATCATCCTATTTTTTAAATTGGTTTAAAATTATCTCTTGTTTAATTATTTTAAAAAATATAATCTTTTTGGTGCTAATATTTAAAAAGATTCAGATAAATAATATTCAATTATTGATTTTTTAAAAAATTGAAATTTTGAGAATATCTGTGATGCTTACACGTTTTAATTATTTAGAAATATTTAATCGTAATTTTTTTTATGTTGGCATTTGACATTATTTTTGAAAATATATTTATGTACAATTTGTAAACAAACTAAGAACCGACAATTTATTTGTGGAAAATACATTTATGTACAATTTGTAAAACAATTACAATTAAAAATAGACACATATCATCAACTAACACAAATAATGACAAATGTCAATTTTTTTAAACACATATTTAATACTACTAATTAAAATAAGATTTATAGTACTAACTAAATTTATTTTTAAAGCTTATGACGAAATAACGACAATGAATTGATTTGTCATATCATTTAGGAAAAAAATATTTCAAATAATAACAAAGAAGAAAGTATTTTTGAATTAAGATTAAAAAAAAGTATTCACTTGAGACTTTCTTTTACGTGTATTGTTAAAAAAAATTTCTTCAAATACATGCAGTTACAAAATTCCTAAACTCTCATTAGCATAAGTAGACCCGTCAATATGGGCTAGGCCCGTTGGGCCGGCCTGGTCTAATCCGTGATTTGATAGGATTGGGTTATGATTTTTGGAGCCCATTTTAGAAAAGGGTTTTTTAGCCCGGCCTGAATAAGCTTGCCGATTTGTGGGGTTTGAAAAATATGAATAGGGCCGGCTCGTGGGCCAAATAAAAATTAATTAAAAAATAAAATAGAGTATTAAAATAACAAGAGTTTAAACTCAAAATCAGTTTAAAGTTTGAAATATTACAATTTAAATACAAATTATGTTTATAAAATATGTATTACATAAAATAATTTTTTTCTAAAATTTCTAGGAATCACTACATAGGACACCCTATGGAATATTGTCATAGTTTTTGTGTTTTATTACGATCATTGGAAAATAATTAGGTCAGTATTTTTATTTAGGTATTTATGTTTTTACTTGAAATCAAACTTAATAAATATTATAAAGATAATTTTATTTGTGGATTTGATTAACAAGTAGTAACACTAACACCATGTAATAGTATCTTGTTGATATTTATGATAATATTTTTAAATTATAATTTAATTTAAAATATTATAAAAATATACTTTTACGAAAAGAAGGCTAGCCCGGCAAGCCGGTAGCCCACGTACTTGTGGGCTGGGCCGATCATTTTCTGGCCTACATCAAAAATGGGTTAGCCCGACTTGACCCATCAAATTTCAAAGCCTGTATGGATTAGCCCGAATGAGTGAGCCAGCCCAGCTCTAAGCATAAGAATAGGAAAACTAATCCTAGAATCCCACGAATTTTTAAATTCTAAAACTCCCTTTCATTCAAGCTGTATCAATTTGTTGTAATACATACTTATTAATTACTATTCCTCTCCAATATAACATGCATTATTTAAAAAATAGAAAGAAAAAAACTTTTAATCCAAAAAAAATGACAGTAAAAAATGGGAAGAACACGCGTCCTATAGCAAAAAGCACAAAATTAGTTATTATTAAATACCTAAATAATTAATTTAAAATTTAAATTTCAAAAAATAACTAACCTTATCCTTAAAAATCAGTTAAACCTTATAGCCCACGTCTTTTTAAAAAAAAATGCTATTCTTATCTTCATCATCCACACCTTTTTAAAACCAACTATTCAAAATACAATCCAAACATATCAAACTAACATCTCAACAAAAAAATGGATTTCACTCGCTAAGATCATAAAAGAAAATTGAGAGTTAGTATAAGAATGTATTGTATGTTTATATGTCTTATATTTTAATTATTTTATCTGACATTGTTTTTCTATTTTTGAATTAATCACTATTCCTCTCCAATGCGACAAGGAAGAATAATAAACTGATGATAGAGAAATGAAGGTATTCTAAAATATTTTATGACAATGAATTATTTATTCTATCTTTGGATATTTTAAGTATATGAATTACTACTTTGATAATTGTTTTCTCCATCTCATATTTTCTTTTTTCATAATTTAGTCCTACTCTATTCATTTTTAAAGCAAATATTAAAGTGTTTCCTTTTATGTGATTTATTAGCATATATTGAACTCAAGTGGTATTTAGATTTGGTTGTCGTTCCTCTGTTATGCTAATTTTGTATTAGTTGTTTTAGTATTTCAAAAAGTGTTCCATTTTATAAGAGTAAAATCAATATGAATAGTTACAATCTCACACATAATATATGGGAGGTAATAGAAAAAACAGAGAGAGAAAATTTCATTTTTAATGGACGTTTCTTTATGTTGCATTAGAATAATTGAGTATATTTTTTTTAGAGAAAATTAAATTAGAAGCAAGGGAATGCCACTTGAGAAAAAGGACTACATGAAAACTTTTTTTAAAAAAAAACAGTGCATTTTCTTCTATTTTTTCAGCCTGTTGTTTAGGTCAATTTGCAGATATTTGAAATCATAAATTCTGGGATGAACTAATTAATTCATGTAAATTTGTTTGATTAATTTACAAATTATACATGTCAAAAAGGGAACATGCATAGAGTGTATAATGCCATTTCTTATACAGTGATGAAAAGTCATAATTATTGATCAATGCATTAACCATAAATCACGACAAAAGTAGAAAACAATTTATAAATTATAATGTAAAAAATTTGAAGAGCACGACTTTCATTTAGATGAAAAAATATTTTCTAATCAATGAGTATTGAAATATAAAAATTTAAGTAATTTAAATTCAAAAGTCTTACATATACCACGTAACTAAAATCTCAATAACTAATGAATTTAATAAAGGTTAAAATATAAAAATTTAATTAACTTAAATTCAAACTCAACATTTTATATATTCAAATAAAAAATAAGAAAACTGAATTGTTTATTACACATAAAAAATATTCAAAGTCAAACTAGCGAAAAATAATTAAAGTATAGTAGAAAAAAAGGTACGAAGAGGGAAGGAGGGGTGTGGGAGATAATATTTTGAAAATATAATGAGGTAATTAGATAACACTTATTACTGTTCATATATTATAAATTGAAGTGATGAAAAAATAAAATACAAATTAAAAAAATCACGAGTGAACAAAATAACTAGATTTGGTTTATATTAATAAGAAGAGCATTTGATAATTATATTAAGCCAAGTGAAGATATAGGGGGTTGGGTGAGGCAGGACGCGGGGAGAAGGGGAGTATATTTCATTGAGGAACAATATGATGGTTAGATTTTTTTAAAGGTAATATCATTTAACATGTCCAAACAAATCATCACAATCTAAAGTGTTTAGAAATAATACTTCAATATTATCCGCGCATCACGTGGGCACATATACTAGTTGATACAGAATACAAATATAATTCTGCATTAAATAAATATATAATACAACACAAAATAAATATAAAATAAAACAAATACATTAAATAAATACAAAAAAATATATACATTAAATAAAACAAAAAGCAATTCAAAATAAAATACAAAATGCACTTTAGAACAAAATATATTAAATAAATATAAAATACAAAAACAATCAAATAGTTGTATCAGTTTCCAATTCAAATACAAAAACTGTAAAAGAAATACATGAATAAAATAAATGAATAAAAGTCCATAACATGACAATATTCAAACAAACAAATAAATATAAATCAATTAAAAACCAATACCTTTGTCAGTTATGTTACTTGGAACATCACTATGAGGGGCGAGAGGGAGAGAGGAGAAGCTACGAATCATAATTATTTTAAACTATACTGATTTATCACAAATATATATCACATTTTGTCTTGTTATATAATTTTTCCTTGTTAATTTCACTTTGACAAGCTTGAAAAACACACCATAGAAGTACTCACTCAACTTATGTATTGTACTTCTATTTATAATTGTATTTGTTGTTATGTACGTAATGGTATTGTTCCATAGAACTTGTTAAAAGTAATGTAGAAATTAAAATTGGATGCTCCCTATATAATAAAAGTAATCTTTGAGTTCAATTTTATTACAAAACATGTTTATTATAAAATGATAATACAAATTTATGGTTATTTTCAATAGTTTGAAACTTATGAATATAAATCATATATCTTTAAAAAGTCAAATATTTTGCTCAAACACATGATGAATGACTCAAAACTTTCCTTTAACCAAAAACTTCACCTAAAAATAATTTGCCAAAAAATATTTAGAAATCTCTATAGTCAAATGCTAGCTTAATTCCATTTCCGAGGCTAATACATGATCTTCTTATTTCATTTTCCAAAATCAATTTATAAACATCTAAATTGTCTACTGGTTCATAAGATCAGCGTAGAAGATTTGAACTTGATCATACAAGCTAGCATAAAATAAATCTCATCTTACCAATCTTTTAAGTAACACAAAGCTTTTCTTTAGATTAAATCTCATCATATTTACATGCTTTTAATGATTTGATCAACAATTTCTCTGAATGTTAGTAATCCTTACCCATTGAACAGCCAGCCTCTCTAGAACAAGAATGATTAAATAAGAACATTACTAGATATAATTCAAAGGAAAATAAAAACAAAAACAATCTACGAAAGCTAAGCCTATAATAATAAGGCAGAATTAACGTTCTGTTTATATTAAATCTGTATTGAAACTTAAATATGAAAACTAAATCTGAAGGCAGAATTTAAGTGCTGAAGTTTATGACTAATTATGTTATATTGTCAAATCTCTTAAACTAAAAAGTAAATTTAGCCCTTTTGGCACCCATCTTTGCTATGGCCTCCAATTCTTAGTCTGGAATCTGTGGTGCAGGAAGGTTCAGTTTCGACCTCTTCCTCATCCCTACATCATTAAATTTGTTCGCGTTCGCGTGCAATATGGCAACATCCTGCCTTTGTCACTACAACAAAAACAACTTTTAGCAGCAATAAATATTGACATTAATAAAGAGTGTCAAAGTCTTTACAGGGATTAGTTAAATGTCATTAGAACCAATGTCGCTAATGGCTTTAGGGACATATACAAAGAGTGTTAATTGCCGCTAAAAATACATATTTAGCAGCAATTAAGAATTAATTGCTGCTAATGATCATTTTTTATGTAGTGTGTATATCCTGCTTTCGTAGACGAGCTTCTTCTCTTTTCACCTTCAAGTTCTTCAATGGTAGTTGGAAACTTTACACTAGGAGTAAAGTCTTCTTCTTGATCAGTTACATCATAGAAACTTAGTGAAGGCTTCTTTTCAAAGGGAATTTCGACATTGTAATCAATTGATCTTTCTTTATGATACACATGCATGATCAATTCCTAGTGTATACAAATTGTAATGGTTCAAAACCACGTAAACTCAATTTTCTACCTAAAATTTTAGGGTTTATTTTGGATTTTGATAAATTAAAATTTGTCTTAATCGTTTAAAATTTTCAAAAAAATAGAAAGGAATCTTTATAAATAAGAAACTTTCTATCTTTTTATAGGTATGTATTTAGTATACATAACTATAGTTTGGAAAAATTATCATTCGCAGCTGCTTCGAAATAAATATAGATGTGCTATTGTTTGTCCCGCAAATTCAATTTGTATCAAAATCCAAAATACATAACATGTCCCGCACATATATGATTCTAGGTAAGGTTCTAGTTATTCTAAAGAGAATGGATTAAACATACTTTAACATCTATTAAAAATAATTAATCGATCAAACTTAGATTAATTAAAAAAGTACAATAAATATATTATTTATAAAGTTTAGAAAAATATTACTAATATCTATTATAACCAAATACAAATTAGCCTTAAGAAAATGGTAATTGCTTAAAATGTAAAACATATTAACGCAAGTATAAAATCCTAAAGAAATGAAGTAAAATCCATCCCAAATTTGAGGAGAGCAATCTGTTTTTTTCCGAAAGGGCTGAATTAGGTTGAACTAATAAATGAATGGATTATTAACCCGCTCAAACTTAAATACATTAGGCAATTTGAGTTTGATTTTCCCAAACATAGTTATAACGAGATTGGACCGTAGTGTTCTAAATTCTAGAAATTCTTATTTTTAGGAGGTAATTTACAAAATTTATTAGGTACTCTATCGATGATACTTATCTATTTATATTTTAAAAAGAAAATTGGGGGCATGATGCGGAAAAATGGGAAAGAAAGATTATAAATTGGAAAATTGAACTATATAGTGTTTAGAGCTGTTAGGGTTGGTCCAGCCCCACCCGGCCCAAGCCTCGAGGGCCAAGGAATTTGAAGGGCTAGGGCGGGCTAGCCCTTCATTTGTAAGGGCCTGAAAATTCTCAACTCAGCCCAACCCTAGAAGGACCGAGGATTGGACTGGGCTAGCCCTTCTTTTTTTTTAATTTTCAAACTTATAATTCTATAACATCAAGAAAATGAGAAGATTTTCAAATCAAATATGGCAAACAATGGTGTTGTTTCAATAACACTAGCAAAAAATCTAGTATAATTAACATGTATTTCACATACTAGATACGCGAGCGAGATAAGAGAGTGACAAGCAAAATGTGAGTGAAGTGAGAGCACGAGATATGTCTATGTATCCTAGATACATGCAAATCTACTTGGATAGAGTGTATCTAGAACAAATTAACCTAATTTTGAGTCCATTTATTCCGAGATACATGTATCTGGACGTACCAAAATTTGGTAAGATTCATAATATTACAACATAGTGTGTATTTAAGTAATTAGATTATATATTAGTGAGATTATTGTAAGTTACCCTTATATAAAAGTTTTGGCCTATGGGCTGACCCCGGCCCGACCCCAATCAAGTCTCAAGGGCTTATAAGGCCTAGTTTTAAATGAGCTTGAAAACTTATATCTCAACCCTACCCCATAACGGGTTGACACTACAAGAAAGGGATGAATTACATGGGGATTTACCTGGGAATTAGTATGAAAATTTGCAGGAAAATAATTTTCTTGCGGATTTTCATACTAGTCTCCAGGAAAATCTCCATGTAATTCACATTTTTCTTGTAGTGTGGGTTGGGCCGGTCCCATTGGCTAAGCCCGCTTTGACGGCACTAATAGTGTTTATAGTTCCAGCCACATTGTTTAGTATTTAGTTATATTTCACACATAATAATATTATTAAATATAGTTAAATTTCTAATGGAATTCAAACGACTCAGTTAATTGATTTGTCTACTATACAGTTAAAATACAAGGTTCGCTCAACTAATAATTAGATCGTATAATATATGAACCAGTCCTTTAATTTCACCGCAATTGATATCTATGTCCTTTAACTTTGTGTGTATATAATTGGATATTTAAATTTATATAAAGTTGAATAGCTAAACACACACATCCTACATGGCATAATGCAAGTAGGACACCATGTGGGATATGTAAATTGTCACGTAAAACGTATGTGTTTACTTGTTCAATGTTATATTAGTTTAAGTGCTTAATTATCACTACATCAAAAATGATCGTTAGCGGCAATTAATTAACGGCAATAGCTCAATTGCTGCTAAATATGTATTTTTAGCGGCAATTAGCACTCTTTGTATATGTCTCTAAAGTCTTTAGCGACATTGGATCTAATGTCACTTAACTAATGTCGGTAAAGACTTTAGTACTTTTTATTAATGTGTTTATTTATTACCGCTAAAAGTTATTTTTATTGTAGTGTATGCACACTCAAAAATTTGAAGGAATACATATCAAATAAGACCAAATTTAAAGACATGTTTATGTACTACACCTAATTAGAATCGGGTATCAGTTACGCCCACCCGGACATTGATTGGGCGGTTGCCCCCCAAAAAAACAGTAGTGTATGAGTAAACTTTTTCTTGTTAGCGTCATGCTCAAATGTCACGTTTATGACGTCAAAATCTAGCTAGTCCCAAGTAGCTAGTATTATTACTTGGATAATAAAACAAAAAAGTTAGGATTTTTATTTTTCACAAGTTGTGTTGTTTCCTTTTCAATTGCCTCTTCAATCACCAATAAAATGGATCATTCCTCCCCAACACACAAGCCATCATCACATCTCTTATCCAAACCAACTAGATCGATCAACTAAGTAAAATGGTGAAAGAACATCTTGAGCAAGGCAAAGAATTTGCGGTCCAACTTCAAAGTCTACTTCAACAGCCTCTTGCACATCATAATAAATCAGTCTCACTTCATGACCTTATACTTAAAATCTTGACTTGTTTCACTAAGGCTCTCTCTAGCGTAACTAGTTCCAAAGATTTTAGCAGCGAGTTTAGGTTGAAGGACAAGCAAGTCGTGAAGAATCGACGAGGTTGCTATGGGAGAAAAAGGTGAGATATAATGAATTTAGAGTTCAAATGCTAATACGTTTACACAATCAAATCATCTATGATTTGTTTGCAAATAATTTTATTTAATTTATAAGCGTTAATTGCTAATGAATAAAATAAAAAACTACATAGTATAATAGGGTGTTCAAAATTTATTACACTATTAATACTTATAACTTAGATAATTGGTTAAATTACTGATAATATAAAACTTATTGTACATCCTTGATCTACATACGTACTTATACCTTTGCTAGAGAATCAGAAATAGTTGCCAAAAAATAATAATCTAATCGGTATAGTTTATAGTTTTAATGTATATTATTTAAACTCAACTATAATATAAGATTAATGATAATCAAGCTATTAAAAGTTTAAGTACTCACCATATAGTGTTTGTTGAAGGCATTTAGATTCACCCATTATTAATCGCTAAAAGAAACCACTGCTGAATTTTTACTTTAGGTCAAGTATACTTCAATAGGATGTCAATTCATATTTGATCACATCATTATGAAATTATACTGTATAGATGAATAAAAATGTATGTATAGATATCATAAGTTGAATTTTCTTAGTTTATTAATTTCTCCGTCTCAAAATAATTGTCATTTTAGCAATAAAAAAAAATGTTTTAAAATAAGTGTCGTCTTAGAAATTCAAAACAAAAAAAGTACATTTTTTCAACTATACCCTTATATTAAAGAACTACTTCTTCTTTTTAATAGTGCATAATTATCAAGAAACATCTACTCTCTCTGTCCCAATTTATGTGACTTACTTTCCTTTTTAGTCGATCCCAAAAAGAATGACACATTTCTATATTAAGTAACAATTTAACTATAAAATGTCTATTTTACCCTTAATGAAATGATTTACAGCCACACAAAATTCTATCATTCATTTTGGACCACAAGATTTAAAAGTCTTCTTTTTTCTTTCTTAAACTTCGTGCCGAATCAAACTACCTCACATAAAATGGAACAGAGGGAGTAATAAAAAGGGGTAACTTAATAAACTATACCTTGTATTTATATATTTTTAATTTTGAACCAAATAATTCATTAGTAAAAATTCTAATTGCATCAATAAGCTATGCAGAAAAGCATTAGTTTCATGGACGAGAGAGACTACAACAACGGAAGATGGACATGCATGGAGGAAATACGGACAGAAGGTTATACTTAACTCAAAATATCCAAGGTATACATGTACTTATTGAATTGTATGATTACCTAATTATTCTTACTATTTAATTATGTGTTCAACATATTTTATGTATGGATCTGATTCTTTTTGTTAGTCAATCATTAAAACGCAAAATATATATTATCTAGTTTAATATATATCAATAAACATATTTTTATTTGCTTAATTATATATCTTTTCGATACAACAAAGAGATGGATATGTATATTTTTTACTTTCTACTCTATTAGTTATTAAACATAATATTACTTTTTTGTTGTTGTGAGGAAAGGTGTTACTATAGGTGCAGTCACAAGTATGATCAAGAGTGCTATGCCACTAAACAAGTTGAGAGAATTAAAGAGGAGGAGCCAATTATTTATCGAACTACATATTTTGGACATCACGTTTGTAAACGTCCACAAATTATGATCACCACTTCACGAGAAGAGTCAAAATTACAACATAGTCGTGATAAATCTTGTGCACTAGATTGGCAGGATTTAATTCCTGATTTTTCTCTTGAAGGTGTGGTTTCATCTTATAATGACTTGAATAGTTTGGATATGGACAACGTAAGTGAATTTGGTGATTTTCACTTTGAGGCATTAGAGTTTTCTTGATTAATTGTTTTGTTCCTAATGGCTTAGCTTGTAACTCATGTTTATGTCCCTTTGTTTTGATGCAATGAAGTGAAAGTTCCATAATCACATTTTTTTTTTCATGGTTTTATTTTTTATGATTAATTTACTTGCACAAATTTGAAATGCATGAAGGAAAAAAGAGCAATTAATCGTCACAACTGTAACGACTCGAACCGTCGTTAATTAGGAAAAGTAAAAATTCGGGGCCACTATCCTGCCAGGGCGGGCCAGAGTCAATAGGGCGGCAGCGCCACAGCGGGGTAAGTAGTCGCCAGGGCGGAATAGGCGAGGCAAAATGTAAATAGCGCGAATCATTATTTCCTCCTTCTTCCCAAAATACCTAAATTAGTCGTAAAACACCCTAGAAACCCCCAAAAAAGCTGCTCCAAGCTTGGGAAAGATGGAGAGAAATATTTCTAGCGAAAGGATGTCGACGGCTTGCGGATTTCCGATCAAGATCACCCTCACGAGTTCCGGAAGCAAGAATCAAAGGCCAAATTTCCGTGCAGCTGCTTGGCGCCCAGGTGGGCTAGGTTTTGTGAATTGAGTAGTTATAAATATGTGTTCACTATGTAATATATGTAAATCAATGGTAGGAATTATGCGTAGGCCTTCTCGCATCGGACGAAATACGATTAAACCTAGGAAGAAGCCTTAGATGATGAACTAGGGCTAATGTCACGACCCGGGAGCACCCCCAAGTCGTAACAAGGCGTACTCGACCCCGAAGGGGTCTTATACAAGCCACATAGTCATGCATTGCATTCAATAATGAAAATAGTGCGGAATAATAAAAAGACTTATTTACATCCACACATTTAAACTTCTTAAAACAACTTTAAAAACACACAGCGGAAGTCTAAGTCTCACATGGTCATCTTAGACACAAACAAAAACATAAGTAGGGACACGGCCCTTTACAATCAAAACAAAACTAAAAGTGTCTATTACATGAACAAAAGAACTTAAAAGTCTTGTCCTCGAATCCATGAGGACAT
>JAJOOF010064298.1:0-10049 GCA_029582545.1 Solanum lignicaule
GGATTTACCAAACGTGGGTTTATAATTAAAAATCAGTTCCAGCCTCAACATCAGGACCAAAAAAATTAAAATTTAAAAAATTATTGAATTTAAGGTTACTATATTTATTTGTGAATTTTTGGCGTAAATTTTATATATTTTTTTTTCATATTTTCCCTTTTTTATTAATAAATTACTCATTTTCGGGATTTGCCGAAAAAAATTAAAAATTAAAAAAAATTGTTGAAATTGTTGAATTTAAGGTTACTATATTTATTTGTGAATTTGGCGTTAATTTTATATTTTTTTCATACTTTTCATATTTTTTATTAATCAATTACTCATTTTTGGGATTTACCAAAAAAATTAAAAAATTATTGTAATTATTGAATTTAAGGTTACTATATTTATTTGTAAATTTTTGGGGTTAATTTTATATTTTTTTTCATATTTTTCCTATTTTTTATTAATCAATTACTCATTTTCGGGATTTATCGAAAAAAATAAAAATTAAACAAAATTGTTGAAAACGGGTCGGATAGGTGTTTTAAAAGTGGGTCAGATAGTTTAGGGGCATAAGCGACCCCTTTCCCTTTTAATATAAATGTCACGTGGTAATGTAAAAATGACGTGGCAATTCCATTTGGCATTTAAAGATGACTTGGCAATTTCCAGCAGGCCAACTAACGTCATAAGGGCATATCTAGACCAAAAGTTGGACGGCGAGGGCATGAGTGAGCCAAACTTTAAATAGGGGGTATATCTAGTCCTTTTCGAAAAGTTTAGGGGCATATTTGACCCTTTTCCCTTTAATTTATTTACGCAAGTCGTCCGGCCCACGTGGACGCTATTAATTGGTTTCGTAGTATTGAGGGTACTCACACTTATATATAGCACAAATTGGAAGTTAGAACCAACCCTCTATTTTAATTTATTTACGTAAGTACCTTCATCGTCCGGCCCACGTGGATGCTATTAATTGGTTTCGTAGTATTGAGGGTACTCACACTTATATATAGAAAAAAAAAAGAGGCTAATAATACATAATGACATCATTTCACATTTATATCCTCCAATTTTGAATGTGCACAAGTAGACACTTAAATTTGTATAAAGTTGAACAAGTAGACACATGAGTCCTATGTGGCATAAAACACACAAGACACCATGTAAGATGCAAATTTCCATGTAGGATGCCATGTAGGATGTGTGTGTCTATTTGTTCAATTTTATACAAGTTTGAGTGTCTACTTATGCATACTCAAAATTGGAGGGCATAAATATAAAATGAGGTAAAGTTAAAAGATATATTTATGTATTATACCTATATAGAATGATGATATATCATATATGTGTGTGTGGGAGATGCTTTATGCAATATTTGAAAGGGAAAAATTGATGTGGATTACTTTTCTTTTTTAAGAAAAGTTGTAATAAAAATTGATTGTAGTGGCAAAGTAAGCTATGCCAATTAAATAAACCAAGATCTTTCGTTTCCCTGAAAATGTCGGCACATTATTAATTATTGTGAAATAAAAGTCAAGTTATGATAAAGGCTAAGAAGTAAGGGTGTATGTTGAAATATCATATTCTATCAAAAAATTTAATATTGTGATTTTGATATTATGGTATTTGATGTGATAAATGGTATATATTTTAAACTTTTTCGATATTTGATACAGTATTTGGTATTTAGATATAACATATCGAAATTCATAGTTACATAAATAAATATGCAACCTAGTATTAGTATAAACTAAATGTTTAGAAGATAAAATTTTGACTACTTTATTTTGATTGAAATGTATTTGAATTGTAATTGATTAACAAAAGGAGTTGTTTGTACTTTATTTTGCATATATATTTCTATATCTGCAATGTGTTAGTATGATACAATTGAGAGTTTTTTTAATTGTCGAAGACATAATATTTATTAAACAAGTATAAATTAATCGAAATTGAACAAACTATGATTATCAATTTACCATATCGTAAAATATGCAAATCTAATTTTAATATACCAAATCGTACCAAATTAAATTAATATAATAATGATATAATATTTTAAAAAATCAAATTACGATATTAAATTTTTTAAATATAGTACAATACCATACTATGTCCACCCTACTGAGAAGTCTAAACGTTAATTATCCCTCAATTGTCAGTATACAACATGATATTTCGAAAAAAGTTAACGAAAGGCTAAATGTCAGAATTTATACTCCCTCCGATATGTTTGTTTGACTTGTCATATTTTATTTTTACATAGTATTTTTAAAAAAAAATATTAAGTAACTAAAAGAATAATTTAGCTGAACTATCCATATTTATTATTATTTTTTATTTCAATTGGGGACTTCTTTTTACTACATTAATATTACTTTTTAATTACAATATCCCTAAACCTTTGGATAGTCAATATTTAGGAATAGTGGAGGTTTAAGATTTATTCAAATGACAATTTATTTTTTTATATTATTTAATTAAATTCATTTGTAGCCTCTCACAATATATAAATTTTACATGGAAATCTGATATCATAATTTAAAAAAATTATTATATCTTCATACAATGAATTAAATTCCAAATGGTGTTTTTTATTTTCAAAATCAGAAATTGAAATTCACAAATCACACATATATAAATTTAATTTATACGAAATGTCTAAAGTTCATAATTTAAACCTTTTTTTTGGATTTGAAATATGTTTAGATTTTTGGATAATCGCCAATTTTTACTTTACTAGCCTAGGTGAAGAAATGGGAACCCATTTTATTTGGGTAACCGAAAGAAATATAAAATTGTCCAGAGTGATATTTTTTCTTGGGGGCGGCACGTGTAAGACAAATTTAAGTGCCTGTGGAGCCTTTCAAAGCTACACGTGCCAAATGTTGAACTCCCTAATTATTATTATTATTATTAAATAAGTGAAGGTGTCACGGACTTAGAGTCTTACTAAAGCTCTGTGCGGCACTTGACAACTTACTCACGAATCTTTCACGATCTTGTAAGCTCAAGTAAGCCCTTTGAAACTAAGATCGCTAAGAGAATGAAATGAAAGACGTGGAAAGATTTGGAAGAAGGCTTTGTATTACTTGGAGAATGCTTTACAACTTGCTTGGCTTGCTTGCTTCAAGCTTGGATACCTTACAAATGAATGACACATCTATTTATACTACCACCTAGGGGCTAAAGTGTAATTAATATTTACTTTACAAGTCCCTACTTAT
Source organism: Solanum lignicaule (assembly GCA_029582545.1). Lineage (NCBI taxonomy): Eukaryota > Viridiplantae > Streptophyta > Magnoliopsida > Solanales > Solanaceae > Solanum > Solanum lignicaule. The sequence continues at coordinate 3,213 of JAJOOF010064298.1, forward strand.
TTACACTTTGGTCCCTTTTCTAGAAATCTCTACACTTTCTAGAAAATTCTAAGGCTTTCCAAGAAAATATCTAAGGTATTCCAGAGAATTCTAAAGAAAGACCTAGGGAATTCTAGAGTCTTCCATTAACCTCTCCACAACTCTAGATTATTCCCCTTTCTTCCGATGCCAAATTTGAACTGTGAAGTGGCGGGACGTGACACGTTCCCCCACCTATTGATGCGACGACCGTGTCGCATCGTCGTTGCGTAGCCAATCGGGTCTTGTCTTCTCGTACGCGTGGCTAATAGTCTATTGACTCGATCAACGCCATCGCGCAACGCCTTCAGTTGCTTTCTGCTCTCTTTCTGCTCGGTCTTATGATCTACCTCCTTCCTAGGAGGCAAGCGCATCTGCGGCTTCTTTGGCATCACGACATTGTTCTCTTTTTGAACCTTTTTCGTGCATGGTGACAAGGACCCTTTAGCACCATTGTCTTCCTTCGAACTTGCAACGGTGGCTACGAATGTCGACTCCTTCTTTTTAGGGCCTCTTACGAGCTGCATGGCTGTTAGACATACTTGTTCTTCCGTCTTCGGTACTTTAACCAGGGGCACCATACATGATCCTCATTGCTCCATGACTAGAAGTCGTTGGAGGTAAGGGTCGATCACTGCGTGGCACTCTTCGAAAAAACTCCTGCCCTAGAATGATATCGAATAGGTCTAAAGGAGCGACAGTGAAATTGGTCTTACCTTGCCACTGGCAGCGTGATGCTTACTCCATGCGTGACTCCACACACGGGAGTCGGTGGTGCATTGACTGTCCTGAGTTGGGCGTTACTTGAACTGTAACCCAGCCCCAACCTTGCTTCTGCCTTTTTGGTCATGATATTGACCTCTGCACCCGTGTCGACCATAGCACGAGCGGGTCTTCCATTAATCATGAGGTCGACATACTGTGTGTCATATCCTCTTGGCTTTTCTGGCTGTTTCGTGATGGCTCCGCATAGTCCTATCAAGCCCAACTGCGTCGTCTCTGCACATTATCCTTGCTCCTATGCGTCTTTCTCATTCCGCTCTCGCAGGATAGCACCAAGGCTCTTTAGTTCAGGGCACCTTGCATAGTCATGCGGCCCACTGCATATGTAGCAACCACTTCTTTTGGCAATCTCTGCCTTTCTCTTTGTGTCGCCATGACGTCCAGACTTCTTGTCATCAGACTTATATGTATCATGCTTCTTGGGATGTGGCCGCTGCTCCTTGACTTTGCCACGATCTCCCCCACCATGGTTATGACTATATCTTATCTCTTCTTCTCCGGCTCTGTCGGGCTTCTCATGCCTGAAGTCTGTCAAAGCTTCGGCCTGCGTGATGGCTTCATCTATAGTCCTGACCTGCCGATGTTCTAACTCCGTTCTGGCCCTATTTTACAGCCCATCCATGAAGTGGAATAACATATCATCATCCGTGAGGTTAGGAATTTGAAGCGTGAGGGTGGTGAACTCCTGCACATATGCGCGTATGCTGCCCGTTTGCTTCAGCTCCCTAAACTTGCGCTTCGCCTCATAGATGACATTGTTAGGGAAGAAGACCTTCTTGAACTCTTCCCGAAATTGCTCCCAGGTGTTGATGGTGCACGTCTCATTCCCTATCTCGACCTCATTGCGCCTCCACCATAGCATGGCCATCTCCGAAAGATACAACACAGCGGTGTTGATCTTACTCTCGTTGCTCTTCAGCCTGTTGCACTTGAAGTAATTCTCCAAATGCCATAAGAAGTTCTCCACCTCTTGCGCGTCACGGACGCCTTTGAATATAGGTGGCTTGGGAGCCTCGACCTTGGCCTCCCTCTCTCGGTCAAGCGACGATGATCCTCCAACTTCCATCCCTTCCTTGAGTGCTTTCATCTCGGCCTTCATGGTCTCAATCGTGTTTAACGCCTCCATGAGCCGACACTCCAAGGAAGTGATAGCCTCTTTCATCTCGAACTCGGCTCGCTGGCGTCCCTCCAACTCCTTGCGAAGGTTTTCAGTCTCCTCAAGGGTGAAGTCCTTGAGGGTCTTAAACTTGCCATCGGTCACATTCAAACGCCGGCCTAATATCTCCACGGCCTGCCTCGCCATTTCAACCCTTGCGACCCATTCTTCTCCAGCGGTGACGTCAATGGCCTCCTCGCTAAGTTCATCGTCACTTGCTTCGATGGTCGAAGGTGGATGAGATGTTAGCACCTCGCTCGGTGTGGGGTTGAGCAGCATTTCCTTATTACTCTTTTGATGCTTATTTCCCTTGCGGTTATTCTTTTCACCATCCAAATGGATGTTGGTGGTGCTAGCGGCATTCACGTCTCCTTCGTTAGCCATTCCTTTAGTATCAAACCTCGCTCTGATACCACGTTGTCACGGACTTAGAGTCTTACTAAAGCTTTATGCGACACTTGACAACTTACTCACGAATCTTTCACGATCTTGTAAGCTCAAGTAAACCCTTTGAAACTAAAATCGCTAAGAGAATGAAATGAAAGACGTGGAAAGATTTGGAAGAAGGCTTTGTATTACTTGGAGAATGCTTTACAACTTGCTTGGCTTGCTTGCTTCAAGCTTGGATGCCTTACAAATGAATGACACATCTATTTATACTACCACCTAGGGGCTAAAGTGTAATTAATATTTACTTTACAAGTCTCTACTTATTTACACTTTGGTCCCTTTTCTAGAAATCTCTACACTTTCTAGAAAATTCTAAGGCTTTCCAAGAAAATATCTAAGGTATTCTAGAGAATTCTAAGGAAAGACCTAGGGAATTCTAGAGTCTTCCACTAACCTCCCCATAACTCTAGATTATTCCCCCTTTTTCCGGTGCCAAATTTGAACTGTAAAGTGGTGGGACGTGACAAAAGGACGAGTTTAATAATGCATCATGATGGTGTTGAAAAAATTTTCATACAAGATTTTTGAGAAGATTTGTGACCAATTCAAATAAATCGTATAGTAAACGCATGGATCATTTAGGACGCTTATTCTAAAAGTAATTTTTTTTACACGTAAATTTGAATTAATCAAATTACAATTAAAAAGTAGACACATTAATGATTGATGTTTGGCGTAGGATGTAAGGTATATTAATTTTAGGATAAAATATAAGGATTATTTTATTTCATATTCGGTTGGCGATATTAGATAGTCTTTGGAATATTTATCTCATTAGTTTTATCATAGGAATATACATGATAAAATAACTTATCTCAAAAATAATTAATTTCAAAATAACTTGTTCCTATCCAAATGAAAAATATTAAAAAATACTCCCTCTATTTGATGTTTATATATATTTGCCATGATATGAAATTAGAAAATGTATGTAATGTATAAATATTCTTAAATCTTATAATTCTAAAGTAATATTTTTGTTATAGATTATATATATTAGAATTTATGATATTGAATATAGTATAAAGTTGTATTTGCTTATAAGTTTTTATAAAATGAACAAAGTAAAAATAGACGGAGAAAGTATTAAATAAATAAAAATAAAGTTAAAGAGGTAAACTGATGAGGTATCTTAATAAAGTTAATGACTGCATGAGGCCAAAATCCAAATACCCACAATGTCATTTGGCTCATATGAATGTCATTTGTCACAGTGTCAAAAAAAAATTCAGCATATATATAAGTTTAAATAATAATAATTCAAAGCGATTTTTGACATAAATATGCTTTAGATTTTTTTGGATAGTCATCGATTTTAACTTTAGTCAAGAAATGGGCGTTATTCTAATCAAGATATGGACCCCTACTATATATTATCTTCTTCTTTTTATAATCATCTATACATTTTCTTATTGGGTAGCAAAAAGACAAATAATTGGGAGTGATATTTTCTTGGCCGGAACGTGTAAAACAAATTTTAGTGCTTGCCCAACCTTTGAAAGCAACACATGCAAAATGTTGAATGGTCTAAGCGTCGTTATTATTATTATTATTTATTAATTTATTATTATTATTATTATTTATTTATTATTATTATTAGGGTAAACTACATAAATCCCACTAGTTTAGGTCCAAATTACTAAGATTCCCGATAGTTTTAAATATTACTTTCTCTACCATATTTCATGATTAGAATACATGAGTTTGAATCTGTGAGATACATGTATCTGCAAATTTTGAAATTGAGATGCGTATTTTATTTGTTTAAATTAATTGATTTTAACTAATTTCCTTAATTAGTGGAGTAATTGAGGATTTTCAAAATATATGGACAAATAATTTTGGAATTAAATTAATCAAATCATTTAAATATAAGGCATAAATCAAGGAGTGTATCTTTGTTTAATTAATTTCATTTTATTATTATTTGAAATAATAAATTTATTAATATTATTAATAAAAGACAAAAACATGTATATTTTGGTTATGTAATTTGATTAATTTCATTTTATTACTCTTAAAAAGTAAATTCATTAGTTTGATGTATCTATTATCAATATATGATGTATCCAACAAACTAAACACTTAGATACATGAGTATCATACAAATACATTCATATGTATCATAGAAGTATCTAGTATTAATTTCGTGCATTTGTTATATGCGTCTAGTAATAATTTCATGTATCTACTTATATGATCAAATATTAATTTCATGTATCTATTTATATGATCTAATTTTAATTTCAGGTATCTTTTATATATATCTAGTATTAATTTTTTGTATTAAGTATCAATTTCATACATGATATTCAAAAACATTTATCTCGGATACATAATAACATATACATATTATTATGTGTATCGAAATATAGAATATAAATGAAACACACTAATATAGGAACAAATCACGATGGTAGAGTATCTGTTTTATCATTAATCCAAAAAAAAGGAAGAAAATTCAAAATTCGTCTGGCAACAAAGCATTTTGAAACCAATGATGCTTGCATATGACATTCCTCCGACAAGACATGTATCTCGGATACATAATAACATATATATATATATATCTTGCATATGACATTCCTCCGACAAGACATGTATCTCGGATACATAATAACATATATATATATATCTTGCATATGACATTCCTCCGACAAGACATGTATCTCGGATACATAATAACATATATATATATGTATCAAAATATATAATATAACTGAAAAACACTAATTTGGGAACAAATCAGGATGATAGAGTATCTGTTTTATCATTAATCCAGAAAAAAGTAAGAAAATTCAAAATTCTTCGGCAACAATGTATTTTGAATCCAATGATGCTTGCATCTGACAATCATATTACATAGACCCAAAAGTTTGCTGTATCCAGTGATATTACTCCAACCGCTAGATTAGTCCTTGTGACATTTAGCTTTGGGAGGTAGCGGAATTGGCGAGTGAAAGGATTGCATATGGCTAATTGAAGAGCAGTAGTTATGGTTTTTCTCAATATTATTAACCCATTAACTGCAGCAATTGGGCAGATTGGGTTGAGAATGAAGTCAAGAGGCAATAGATGTCAAGTATCATCAATTAGGTTGTGAGACGGTAGATGTGAGTATAAGACCTTGACTTGTTAATTGACCATTAATTAAGGAGTTTAAATTAAGATAGTAATTATTTAATACCATATTTAAGAAATTTATGTATCTGATTAAATCTTTTAAAATATATGGTATAAATATTAAAAGTGATAGTATGTGTAATTGTTTTAAACTAGAGGTAAATATTGTATATAGGGTAGTGATGTATGTGTAGTTAAGTAGTTTTTCCAAAAATAAAAAGGGAATTGGGATGAAAAGAAATGGGCCAGCTGGGAATTGCTGAATCGGGTTACGGAAAGCAATGGGCCTAATTTATATAGGCCCAAAATGGGTCTGAAAATGGGTTTAAGGTGAGGTAATGAAAGAGGTTAGATCTTGGAGTTTAAGAAATAGCCAAATTGAGTTTAATTTAGAAAGTTTGATTAAAATTTAAGCAAGACGAATTAATATAAATTAATTAATGAGCTTCTTAATCCTAACGAAATAAGATAATTAACTCAAATATAAACTAAATAATTTAAAATATAAACTATTATATAACTAAACTAATTAACCAAATATTTAATTAAAAGAAAATCTCTTTGAGATAATTTTTGAATATTGATAAAATATATTAATTCTGTACATAATTATGTAAAACATATATATTATCTAAAAAAAAAAATTATATAAAAAGTGACAACTATTTAAAATAACTTGCAACTATTTTTTTGAATTTTTATTTTATTTTTATAAAACTAATTATTTTAAATCGTTTAAAATTGAAGAAGTTCGAAATGATTAATTTATATTGTGGAGGGTCAAAATTGGGTGTCAACAGATATGATACATAAAAGATTGAAATAAATTTTCGAAAGAGATAAAATATTTTGAAAATTTTCTTAATATGCATAAACATGATTAGTTTTATATATCTATATATTTTTTTTTAATTTTAATTTATGTCATATTATGAAATTTGAGAAATTATTGAAATTTTTATATGATTTTAAAAATATTTTAAATTTTTAGCTATTGTGATTTGTAGTACTTTTTTTTAACATAATTTTGAAAATAATATTTATTACTTTGTTTGTTCTAATTTATGTGGCACACGCACAATTTCAAATATTAACCATTTTTTATATGTCTCTTTAATATATTAAGTTGTTAATTATTGTATTTTATAGTACATTTTTAACCTAATTTTTTAATAATATATGTTATTTGCCATGTCCCAATTTATGTGGCATTAATTGATAGATTTGTTGGAGTCGAGAGATTTATTTTGTTAATTATTGTAATTTATATTTTTTTTTCCGTCAATTTCAAACAATATATGTTGTTA
>JAJOOF010064299.1:0-15821 GCA_029582545.1 Solanum lignicaule
GACCGGAGCAGTGTTCACGCGCCGGCGCGTGAGCAGATCTCGCCGGAAAACTTCCACCTCCGAACGGCGCGTAGGGGCGCGTGGGGGGTTTTTTTCCAGTGGAAATTCTTGGGGTTTGGTCGCCTGAGCTTCCCGAGCCTCGTGATGGTGTTGTCTTTCGCACAACACCTTCAGAACGAAAGATGACACAAATCAGTCCCAATCGTCGTCGCCGGAATTTGACACGGTGACTTGAAGTTTCTCACCAATGCTCTGATACCATGTGAGAAATATATGGGAAAAATAATATTGAATTGTGTATCTAAATAGTTACATTGAGACCCTATTTATAGACACTACATTGGAATCCTTTTCCAACTAGGATTCCTATTCTTATTCCTATTCCTATTCCTATTCTAAGTAGGAAATACTTATTTCTATTCTAACAAGTATCATTTACTGTTATACAAGGAGAAGTCAATAGGCAGACCAGAGGGAAAAACAGAAAAACCGGTTGAAACATAAATAGGCAATATAATTCCACACTCCACAGTTTGGATACTAAAATGGTATTTCCAACAAGACATTTCAGACAAAATTTCCCTCTTGTACAGGAGAATTATCTTACATCCCAGTCAAGTTTACTCAGACAAATTTTGCAGGTTGTTGAAAATAATGACTGTCTAATGTCTTAATGCAATTTTATTTCCTCGTGGAAAGTAGATCCAATGACACTCAGTGAAGGAAGGACCAACATATACACTGTTGACAGCAGTTCCCTTAAAATGTGGAGGCGGGAGAGTTTTATGCAGAATTAGTTTTAAAAAGATACAATTCACAAATCTAATATAAATGGAAAGACACAAACACAAAATAAATAAATAAATCTAATCCTGGCAAGACAAGTTCTATATCTCAATCCAGGTTAAAATGTTGCACATCATGATAACAAATAGCTAATATGCATATAAACAACTTCCTTGCTACTTGACGAGTCTTTTGCAGTCCTACATTCGTTTCTGTGTCTCAGTACAATAGAATGCAATGATATCACTACACTATTATCCATGCTACTGATTGGAAAACAAAGAAGCAACTATTAGCTATACTATCTACCATCCAATTATACACACATGAGACCAATCTTGAAGCTTCTCAAAGAAAAAACGTATTTAGAAAAAAAATCTCCAAATCATACCTGATGGACCATAGCAACGACACTGTGGGTTCCAACAATACAAATCAACCAAATGACCAAACCTGTCCTAGTGAGCTAACAGAAACGAATTAGTACTTCTTTACTAATTTAATGGCACAAAAATTGTTGTGATTTGCAAGAAAGAGTGCAGAACCAGTTTGATTACCTATCGCCCCCATTTCCCTCACTGTTATCTAGCAGGTTCCCTCCATAGAGTCTTCCAGGAATTGCCTTTCCTATTGAGAAATGCATAAGGTCAACTTCATGGCCCTTGCATGACTTGCTCGTGCAAGTATTAGGTTCTTCTTCACACCCTCCCATCTTGAAGTTATGAAGTAGAAGAACTTCTCAGATGTTATTCCAAAAGCAGTTCATGATATTTAACAGGAAGAAGTAGGATAAAGAAAGGAAGGAAAGGAAAGAGAAAGAATAGGTGTTGGAGCCACTTACTCTATGATAAGATGCATTTTCACCAATTTGGAACATAAAAGCAACTGATGCTGTCTTGTTACTGTATCTGAAAGTGAGCGATAAAAATGTGAGAATTAAGGGTCTCAAACAAGGAAAGAGATGTCAGACATTGTTTGAGAAGCAACAACTAAATATCACAAGCATTCCTACAGTCAAATTAACTGTACAGATGATGGTGAAGAAGGCAAGAATGCACAAATGAGCTTTTGTTATTCCAGTCAAAACTCAAACCTTTACCCAACTAATGTGATCTCCCATAATTGATCAAACTGCTAATGTTTTAGATCAACTTAAGCATATTAAATAACTGAATGACATGGAAATACAGCCTCTTGCCCAACTAACTTGTTACCCTTTCTGTTTGACCAAATTTATTTGATGTTACTACTTTATTGAAGAGTCTCCACCTCTAAACTAATCAATCAATCAATAGACCAATCAACTATAACAATCCCAAACTCTATGCGAACTTCACATTACCATTCCTAAGCCTTGATAAAGGAGGATGTTGCGAGTTAATGGTTAACATAAAAAATGTCATAAAATCAAGAATCTACCTCTAAACTAAGCTCATTCACAATTTTTAATCGAACATAACATTTCTTTGAATATCTACTTATATCCTTTTTTCCTTCCTAATTAAGCAGGAAATACAAATTGTCATAAAGCATGAAGGTCACTTTGTCCTAACATTTGAAAAATCCATACCCTTCAGAATATGTATAATCCCATCGACTTGCAACATGAAGAAAACATCTTTGCCATCATGTGACGCCTGCGCAAAAGGACAAAAACATCTTGTGCTCAAACTCATCCTAGTAAATACAATCAATAAGCAGCGGCGTAGCCACTTACAGTAGAACACCTTCGTCGAAAAATTGCAATATATATAGAAAATTATACAAAGTATATATGTCTATACATTAATTTTTGAGCATCCTTAACGAAATTTCTGACTTCGCCACTGTCAATAAGTAAATGCAATCAATCAACTATGCTTCAATCACAAGCTAGTCGGTCGGGTAGGGCCATATGAATCATTTCTAACTTATCCATTTCATCCGGATTTCAGGCAATTCAACAAAAAATCAAAAGTATTTAAGACAAAAATTTAGTCTTTTCGAGGCTATTTCACAAAAGGGTAATTCCAACAAGAATCCAAAGTTAAAATAAAACTGAATCTTTTCTTCCAAAATGAGTTGACAAGTACCTTGACGGTCATTTTCCCACCATTGTATGCCTTATCTGCATCTGGGTCTATAGCAGGTAAAACAGAAAATGCAGAACCATCAATATCTTTCCAGTCATCAACTTGTCCATCAAGGGTTATTCTTCCTGGGTTGAAGTGGGCTTGAACATGGGTATCGGTGTTGGAATCGCAACTCCAGTGAGCTGCTTCATGGTGAGAATTCAGAATTCCAGTTTGAGTGAAGATCAAGATCGTTACAAGTGAAGAAACTCTTCCAGTTTGAAAGTAGTATTTCTTGGAGAACACTGGATACCCCTAACAATACTTCACTGAAACAATCCTCTTTCAAATAAAATAGCAAAGTAATTAAGAGGAAGTAAATAGGAAAACTCGGGACCTTGTCATCACTCATGACATCCAGTTAAATACTCTTGATACAGCAGAAATTTTTTCTGAAAACCTAAATCCTTTTGTTTCAACAATCTAAAAGTTTGCAGCTCATTTACCCCCAGCATTGCGAGACTATCATTGAATTTGAGCTCTACGGGACACCCCTCATCGAACAACTCCACTCCTGTCATCTCTTTACTGGCATTTGAGATAGGTTCTTCGTGTTTTTTATAGATGAAGGTTGTAAATCTTTTATCAGGTTCTACTCCCAAATCCATTTTTGAGATATAACAGTCTGAGAATGCCACAGGTTCATGTAAACAGAGAGGCCTCATTTTTTCCATCCAATCGCTAGAGCACTCAGTATCTGCATCAAGGGAAACTGAATAGCCATCATCAGGCTCATTATCAGAGTGTGACAAACCGATTTCACGGGCCACCTTCATAACTTTATCACTCTGAAGCCTCAACTCAGCATCAAGTGGCAATATATCTCTTTCTGCAATTCGAAGGTTATTAAGAGCTACCAGAAAAGGAGGAGGAAGAACGGGAGCAGAAGAACGGCAAGACTGAACTTCTTCTGGTGTCTCATCAATACAACATTTATGCAAGGGAAAAGGCAGTGAATATAGTTTGTCGAAAATGTCAGAAAATTCTAGAGAACGTTTCTTCGGTTTCAGGGGAAATTCAGGGAATCTAAAGAAGGCAGAGAAAGTGAACCCCAGAAGATTATTAGGCAAACTGGTGCTAATGCTTTCTAGTGCAATCTCATAAATGCTTGCTGGCAAGCTGGTACCTTTGATTACATCAGAAACGGTTAGAGATGATTTTAGTCTTGTGATGCCACATTCTTGAAGCTTCTGACATATTTGCTGGTGGAACTCTGACCGGTTTTCTTCAGAATCCTTTACATTCTCTATGTATTTCCTACTAATGAATTTAGGTAGTTTTCCATTCAGATACTCTTTAAGAAAGTCAAGGCCCAGGTAGATGTGGCTCTTTTTCAATTCCAATTCTTCAACACCCATATCATATAGAAGGTTATTTTCAGAACACAGAGAATTTCCTCCATAAGGTGCTTCTGACTTTTCCTCAGAGTCCCATGCTGCAGTGTATCTCTGAGCTTCTAAACTGCCACAGGACATTAACCTCACAAGGAAAAAGCTAGCAGAGCTATCAGTATCATCTGATTGGATAGAAAGGCCATTGTTGAGAATACCAAACCCCAAAACAATGACTTTCTTTTGCCTCCAATCAATCCAATCAGGAAGAATATCTTCAGAGAAATATGCTCTCATAAGACAACTTTCACAACAGCAATCACGACCAGACAGTGAGAGGCCTGAAGGTCTCCCCCAAGCATACACTAATTTACTGAGCCTCGAAATTTCTGAAAATTTATGGCTGTGATTGCTGTCTGGCCCATAGCAGAATAGAGCAAATTCACAGTCCCAGAATGATCCTACCAAAATGCAACGCCCTGATTCAGTAGCCCAAGCCCATTTATCATCTCTAGTACGTCGCCTCAGGTCAGACAATCTCAAAACAGTCACGTAAGCTGGATTATTCAGACCATGTACCCACCGCAACAATGGCATCAATGGCTTCCGCACATCACAAAGAAGAAGGAAGCGTCCAGAAACAGCAGCAAAACAGAAGGCGTCAGCCTCCACTCTAGAAAGTGCAAGAAATCTATCAGTTCTATCCGACGACAGTGCCTCAATATTTAGCAAGGTGCAGACTTTGCACTTGTCTGACCTCAAATCCACCAAAAATACAGCCCTTGAATTTGCAACAATCAAAATCCTTGGATGCCAGCTAAATTCACAGGTTACCCACTGTTCATCTCTATCCAACTTATCCCACAGAACTTGCAATTTCTTGCCTTGCAATACATCAGAAGCACAGAAAGCCTGACTCTTTCCGCAAGAACCCATATCAAACAAAAACAAATGTCCATTTTTCAACATCACCACACACTCTTCTCTCAAATGTGGGCTCCAACAAGCATGAGAAACAGTCCCTCCCTTAAACAAGTTTCTATCAGCACTACCCACATAATCTAACATAACATTTTCATCTCCTTTAACCCCTATCTTTACGCTATACCAATGAACAGAATACAAAGTACAAACCAATAAATACCCAAAAGTAATATAACTAGAAGAACAAGAATCATCAATTTCACTAACTGGGTTCACTAATAACCTCAAAATTCTAAAATTCAGCTTGTGATTATGCACTAAAAAAGATGTATCATTCTTGAATTTCTTAGCCACAAATTGGGTGTCTTCAGAACAGAGCATAAATAACCCAACTTGGTCATAATTCTCCCCAGTTGGAGAAATTCCTATAATTGAATTAGGTTTGCTATTTTCACCAACATTAGGAAGAGGAAGAAACTGGATTGAATTAAAGTTGTGAATTGAGTCAGAAACCTGTTGAGTAAACTCTGTAGCAATTGAAGAAGCAGCAGAAAAAAGCATACCACTTGAAGTTTGAAAGAATCTTGGCAAAGAGAGGTCAGGAACCGGAGGAGGAAGCCGAGTTGATAACAATGGCGAACGAAGGAGTAGCGTCACCGTTTCTTCACATGGTCTGAAAATCAAAGGTTCAATTGGACTATCAATACGGCGGCGTTTCGAAGAGGATTCTTCGTGTGAATTTGAGAGTAGAAGTGGTGGAGAATAGGATGAACATATTGGCCAAAGAGACTTCCACTCGACGGAAAAATCCATCCTTCCTTTTCTTGCCGGCAGGCAGGTTAAACTCACTCGAGTTAAAAATTAAACTCCACCCAAAAATAGGAACATTTGTGGGATACAGAGTGTAAAAAATCTGAAATTATTTGGTAAGGGACTCCATAGGGATCACCCAAGAAGAAAGGGAACCTGAAATTAATGTGGGTAGGCCCAAAATTCAACTTAGAGAGTTGGCCCATTCAAGTTGTGCCTCCCCGGCCCTATATCTGTCTAATCAACCAACATAGGTGATTTGCCCACAACTAGGTGTTCACGGTTTGGATAAAAACCGATCCAAACCAAAAAACTAAACCAAACTGATAAAATAAAATCGATTTTATTTGGGTTTGATTTGGTTTGGTTTTAGATTTTTTAAAACCGATAGTATTTGGTTTGGTTATGATTTTATTCGAAAAAAATCGAAGAAATAACCGAATCGAACCGATGAATTATATACATATATTTTATTAATATACATACTTAATATATTGTTTTTATAAACAATTTTAAAGATCTTATACATATTTTTATTAAAATTTCTTTATAATTTACTTATTGAAAGCAAAAATGCCCAAGATGAAACATTTATCTTATTGATTTTATGTATATGAGTGTCTATGACAATTCTTTGTGGGACTGAAAATGTTATTGTCTCTTCCTTCTAGGCCAATATAGAGAATTTTAAAGCTTTATTGATAGTAAATTTAGTGATCGAAAGTTCAATAATCTAAGTCATTCTAACTATTTTTCGTTTTGAATGGATTGTTGTCACTTTTTCACATTTTAAATGAATTGTTTCTTTTATTTTTGTGTATGGTTAATAACCGAACCAAACCAAAACGAAACCGATAATCACCAAACTGATAAATGTATATTATATTTGGTTTGGTTTTGATAAATTTAAAACTGATTAAGTTGGTTTGGTTTTGGTTTTGGTTTTGACCAATAACCGATCCAAACCAACCCGTGAACACCCCTACCCACAACCATAAGATGGGTATCTTTACGAAAATATTATCTAAATATGCAATTTATTTTATTATATCTTTTAAAATTTTCTATTATTTGAAAAGAATTAGAAAACTTCCTACTTATTTTTACGCGATGTATCGAGACGCGTCTTGAGACGTTGAGTGATGTATCGAGATGTGGTGTATCAAAACGTTGAAGGATATATCTGAAACCGGGATGCGATAATCAAGACATTTTGGGATGTATCTGAATTTCACAAAATTTAAGAGATTTTTGTGATTTGAAAAAGAGTAGGAATAAGATGTAATTAGCTCTTAACATGACTATGAGATTTGTGATGTATCGGTCGAATATATGGATAAGATGTAATTAGCTCTTGACACTATGAGATTTGTGATGTATCGATAGGATATATCACTTTATGCGATGTATTGGGATGTTGAGTGATGTATTAGAAATCGAGACGCAATGTATTGAAATGTTGAGTGATGTTCCCGAAACCGAGATGTGATGTATTGGGACATTTTGGGATGTATCCAAATTCCATCAATTTTAAGGGACTTTTGTGAATTGGAAAAGAGTATAGATAAGATGTAATCAACTCTTAACACTATTAGATTTGTGTAAGATTTCCTATCTTTATTTGTGCAATGGGTGTTCACGATTTGGATAAAAATTGATTTAAATTAAAGAATTAAAATAAATCAATTAAACTACGAGTGTACTTGGATTTGGTGTTGTTTGATTTTATATATTTTTAAAAATAATAATATTTGATTTTGTTCAAAAGAATTTGAAGAAATAATTGAATCGACAGATTGTGTGTGTGTATATATATATATTGAGGAACTTTCACATATAGTCATTCAAAAATAGCCTAGTTACTCTCCATAGCTATAGTTTGATAATTACAATTCGTAACTACATGTTATAAGGAGGAGAGAGGTGAGCGAGACTGGGAGAGAGAGGAGAGAGGCGAGAGAGAGAGGGCAAAGAGTGGGATAAAGGTGAATTGTATATGTATATCGGTTAGATAATTGTATATTATGCATATGTATTTGTATATATGGCAAGCGAGATTGGAAGAGGGAGGAGAGAGGCGAGCGAGAGAGGGCAGAGAGTGGGAGAGAGGTGAATTGTATATGTATATCAGTTAGATAATTGTATATTATACATATGCATTTGTATATATGACAAGCGAGATTGGGAGAGGGAGGAGAGAGGCGAGCGAGGTTGGGAGAGGGAGGAGAGAGGTGAGCGAGAGAGGGCAAAGAGTGGGAGAGAGGTGAATTGTATATGTATATCGGTTAGATAATTGTATATTATACATATGCATTTGTATATATGGCAAGCGAGATGGGAGAGGGAGGAGAGAGGCGAGCGAGGTTAGGAGAGGGAGGAGAGAGGTGAGCGAGAGAGGGCAGAGAGTGAGAGAGAGGTGAATTGTATATGTATATCGGTTAGATAATTGTATATTATACATATGTAATGTATATTCTGGCGAATTATAATATACAAACGTGGCTAATTATACAAACTCGAAGTCAACTCATAATTAATGTATAATGTTAGTCGCGAGTGATAATTATAGCAAACTATAGCTATGATGAGTAATTAAGTAGTATAAATTTACTTAACTGCATAATTTTCCCTATAATATATTATTTTTACGAATAACTTTAAATATCTTATATATGTTTTCATCAAAATTTATTTATAATTTAAATAGGTAAATGAAATTAACTCGAGGCATGATCCAATTGTTAATCCTTCCAATTTTGATTCCATTTTTTCCACCGTCACCAAAGACTCTTAGAAAAGAAAAAAAAAGTACATTATAGCGGATGATGTTGGCAGGTGTATATTTGCTTAACTAATTTATTTTTTTATTGTTTCTTTTCATTTTATTTCTGTGTATGATTGACAACTAAATCAAAATCATTAACAATTAAATTAATAAAATATAAAAGAAGTAGACTACATTTTCCGAGAGAAAAACACTTGAAAGAAAAATGTTAGGTACTTCTAAGAATATGAGTGAGTGTGAGTAGTAACTTCTCCCGTCTGGGAAAAGTATTTCTAATTATGTTATGAGTATATTATAGTATGTATGGTGTGATTGTAAAAATACTAATATGAAATAAAAGGTTGATTTTTATACTTCTCTTCTTAAAACTCCATTAATAGTCTCAAGTGAAGGTTGCGATCTTCAACCTTAGGGAGGAACAGTACAAAGTAGTTGAAGTAGACGAAACACTGTTCATTGCCTGAAAGGGGAACTGCTGAGGTAGTTCATCTAATTTTTTAAACACTTGTAATATGGTTATCAAGGTTTGTTTCTTTTTCTATATACCAAATAGGTTTTATTAGATTGAAATCTAATTCCATTATTTTAGTTACAAGGCTCTGATACCATTATTTGTTTGCTGTCTTAAACAGGGTTTGCGGATAAATAAGTTAACTTTTGCGGATAAATAAGTTAACTATGCAGTAAATACTCTATAATTTTTTAAGATTGTTTGAGCATTTCTATATTCAAAATACTCTTGTATTCTATACATTTTCATTTCATGTATTGAAAATATTATTGCATCATAAGTATGACTAGTATGCAAATATACTTGTTCCATTTCTGAAATTGCTTTATCCATATGTAATAAAGCTTTTTTATGCTTCCAAGCTCTTTTTCTTATGCTATGCAAAGATTTTACAAATCTGTAATTTTTCTAATTGTTCTTTAGCAATGATTCTTATTTTGTCTCTATTGTCTGTTGGACTTCCTTGTCCTCCAAAGAATTCATTTGCAATGTATTGCTTTAAGTTGGTAATACCTTCTTGTAAGGAACTTTTTAATCCTTCTAATGTGTCATTTTAATTATGCTAGGGTCTTTTAAGGTTAACTTTGCCCTTTCATGACTTTCTTCCCATTTTTCTAATGGATTTTCTCCATAAGATTTTTGTAAATTTTCTTTAATTTTTCTAGATTAAGACATTTACAAGTAATTTTCTTTAGATTTTCTAAGTACTTTCTTTTGAAAATTCCATTCTCAATTTCTATATTGTATGGATTTTGTTTTCTTGGGACTTTGGAAAAACACAAGAAATAGAAAGTACTAGTAATCCTAGACTTTCAATAGAATATGGAAGAAATTCTATTAGAAAAAGTATATCCAATAGATACCCTATAAAAATTCTAGAAGTTCCAAATATTACTAAAATAAAAGGAAGAATTTTCAATGGAATTGAATGGAAATATCAAGAAATCTTGATACAAACCGGAGCAACTGCTAACCATGTAAAAAGTATGCTCCTTGATGGATTGTCAATATACGAAGGTAAACAATATGATTATAAAACCTTCGAAGGAAATGATTTTAGTTGTAAAAATATGGTAGATTTACCAATACAACTAGATACAATAAGAATAACAGTTCCCTGTTATATTACAAATCACGAAAGTGATCAAAACCTTATCCTAGGAAATCTTTTCCTAAACAAACTAGAAGATTATAGTATAGGTAAAAATGGCATTGAAATAATTCTAATTAGAACATAACAAATTCAGATCTTAGTGCTTTGTAATGAATGAAAATTATGGACACACTCCAGCAAGAGGTTTCTCCTTATATTTTTGGTATAAAACAGGTTTCTCCTTTTTAAATTATTTCAATGCCATTTTTACCTATACTATAATCTTCTAGTTTGTTTAGGAAAAGATTTCCTAGGATAAGGTTTTTATCACTTTCGTGATTTGTAATATAACAGGGAACTGTTATTCTTATTGTATCTAGTTGTATTGGTAAATCTACCATATTTTTACAATTAAAATCATTTCCTTCGAAGGTTTTGTAATCATATTGTTTACCTTCGTATATTGACAATCCATCAAGGAGAGTATCTCCTTTTTTATCTTCTTTTTCATATTCTTCTCTGAAATATTTTGCCCAAAAGCCTGGTAATTTTTGATAGTATTTTTCTAGATATGGCATCATTTCTTTACCACTATCAAAGATTTTGTAATAATATTCTTCGAATTCACAAGTGTATTCTTGAATATAACTCATTTTACAAATCTGTAATTTTTCTATATATTATGTTTGATTTGATTTTAATAATTAATTAATTTAATTTAATTTTAATTTTGATCAATAATCACTTCTAATTAGAACATAACAAATTCAGATCTTAGTGCTTTGTAATGAATGAAAATTATGGACACACTCCAGCAAGAGTCTTTCACATATTCAAGAACCTTCTCGCTTTACCAACAACAATAAGTTATCGAATTTTAATATTTTTCAACTATTATAATTTAATTATATATTTACGAACTTTAATATTTGTTATAGTATTTTTGACTATGTTTTCGAATAATACAATTTACACTTTTTAAGTTGAACAAACAATATATTTCCTGCAGATGTTGTAAAATGGAAGAAAAAGAGAATGAAGAGTACGTTCTACTTCCTTTGTCTATTTTTATACATGGAATTATATTTAAAAATAATGTCTAATTTTATTTGTTCAGTCCTGTTTTTACTTGGAATTATATTAAAAATCAATGTTTAACTTTATTTGTTCAGTTTAAAATATCAAAAAAAAAAATATTATTTAAGTTTTTAATTTATTTTTGTTATTAATCATGGTCATTTTTATAATATTAAATTTATTATATCTGAAGAGTGACATGATAAAATTGTCAATCTATATATTGCTTCTTCTTACATAAAAGGTTGAGTCAAACAAGTAAAAATGAACATGAATAGTTAATTGCTTAGTTTCTCTACTTTATTACATATTAAATTAATTCTGGCTAGCTGATTAATTTCTCTATTTATTAGGTATTAATTAGTCCTTATTATTTTAGAGTAAAGTAAAAAATTGAGTACGCTCAACTTTATTACTGGTATTTAGGGGTGGGCATATTTCGGCAAATCCAAATTTCGTTATTTTATTTGAATTAATTTTTAAACAACAACAACAACAACAATTATTATTATTATTATTATTATTATTATTATTATTCCAGTGGGAACCTTCGAGTATCGACTATCCACATTTCTCAACCATCTTTTGTTTCTGCACGAAATAAAATTATTTATTTTTCTCCATTCCTAAATGAGATTGAGATTGACAATTAACTTTAATTGTATCCTTAACATCACATAATTTAAGCAAAAAAGGAAAAGAAAAAGAAAAGGAAAGAGAATGCTTAAACCCTTGCGAATGCGAGCTGGAGGTTATACTTGAGAAAGTTATCGGGCCAAAATGATCCGGAATTTGACCCGTCAGATTTCAAACGAGACCCGACTGAACCTCAGAAGACTATGTTTCACGGCGGCGGAGCAGAGTGGAAGAGATTCGAGGCTCTACCGGAGATTGTCGGCTTTAGAAGCCACAAAAGGGTGGGTTACTGAAACAATAAATGTGTATACGAGAGAAGGCAGAGTTGTGAAGAAGTATGAACTGGAAAAATGCATCAAGGAGCATACCATCATGCTTTTGAGGTATAGTATACTATACCCTCTGAAATCTCTTGATCATTTAGCTCACCAATTTTACTTTATTAGTAATAGAATGAAATGAGCTGGTAAAATGGAATGTATATAGTTTACATTGCTAATATAACTAATTTATACTGTGGTTGACAGACTTGTGTGGAGTTTAGGGACGAATTGTTTAGGATATAGATGATTCATTGCTATAGTTTTGGAATTGGAACATTTAAATTTAGAATGACAACTTTTACCGTATGGTGAAAAGGGTTTTCAATCTGTAGTTGCCAAGCTCTTGTTATTGGCTCACTATATCTTCCCATTCCTATCCTTTCCGTAGTACAAGGCATGTTTTCAGGCTTAACCAGTTTCTGTATAAGATGTAAAAATATCAAGAAGAAACAAGCTTGTATCAACTCTTAAGACAAATTGTTGGCCGGTATTGGAATGAATGCCCTGAATATAGTGGTATGTGCGTATATGAGATTTTTATAGCCGACCCCAAATAGTTTGCGATACTGATAAGGCATTGTTGATTGTTGTGTTATAATGAGCTAGTTAGATCTTTTGGAGTTACGCTCCAGAGAGGAGATATTTTACCTGCTGCAATTGTATTGTATTTTTCTAGCAACTGTTCGCCAGGAATATGTTTATGCAGACATTGTTTCGTTATGCCATCTGGATGGAGTATATCCACATAAAATGATTTTGAATATCATGAGTTGATATTCCTATTTATTGTTGCAGATAATGGAGTGGATGGAGAAAAGAGGTATAAACTTTTCGTATGGTGATTATGGAGTACGATTGGATCTCATAGCAAAAGTTCAAGGAATAACTGCAGCTGAAAAATACTTTGGCAGCCTCTCACCCTCCATGCAGAATCAAAGCACTTATGGAGCACTCTTGAATTGCTACTGTGTTGAAAAAATGACAGACAAGGCGTTATCCTTCTTTGAGAAAATGGATCAATTGAAGTTCACAAATAAATCATTGGCATTCAACAATCTTATGTCCTTATATATGAGACTAGGGCAACCAGAAAAAGTTGCCCCTTTGGTACAGGAAATGAAGAGCAGAAAGGTTCAGCTATGCACATTTTCATATAATATCTGGATGAATAGCTATTCTTGTTTAGATGATATAGAAGGAATGGAAAGGGTCTTCGAAGAGCTAAAACAGGAGAATGCAAAGGAGTGTGATTGGACCACATATAGTAACTTGGCTGTTGCCTATGTTAAGGCTGGGCATAACAAAAAAACTGAGGTAGCTCTAAAGAAGCTTGAGGAAGAAATGGGACCTCGTAATCGTCAGGCTTACCACTATTTGATTAGTTTGCACGCCAGAATATCTAATCTAGGTGAGGTTTATCGTATTTGGGGTTCTCTAAAGAGTTCCTTGGATCTAACCAATTCTAGTTATCTTGTCATGCTTCAGTCCCTTAGTAAGCATAACGACATGGATGGTTTAAAGAAATACTACGAGGAATGGGAATCAAGCTGCTCTACTTATGATATGAGGCTGGCAAATAATGTCATTGGAGCTTATCTGAGACATGACATGTTAAACAATGCGGAGAAAGTATTTCATAGTGCTTTGAAGAGATCACAAGGACCTTTCTTCTTGGCTTGGGAAATGTTCATGCTTTTCTATTTGAGGAAGCGTCAAATCAATTTTGCTCAACAGTGCATGGAAGCAATTGCTTCTCGGATAAAGGAAAACAAATGGCGACCAAAATATGAAACCATAAGTAATTTTCCGAGTATTTTGTTGAAGAAAAAGATGTTGATGGTGCTGAGGATTTCTAAAGTTTCTGAAGAAGGTAAATTGCCTTAGTAGTGATGTCTATAGTTCATTGCTTCGCACTTACGCAGCTGCCAACAGAACAACAGACGATATGAGACTGAGAATTTAAGGAAGATGGGATTGAAATGAGTTGTGAGCTTGAAGAATTTCTTATAAGTGTTTGTCCTGAATAATTAAAAGGATCTTTACCTAGTATATGGTTTTGTTTCTTCTCCATCTTCTTTTTGTGTAAGATATGTGCTTTCTATCTTTAAAGAAGTATATCAAGGATTCCAAGACCTTTTCACAGATATACTATGGTAATTCTTTCATTTCACATTTTTCATTTTCTTTTCCTCTACTCTGCATATTCGGCCATAAGTGCGAAATTTAAAGAACTGAATCAGGGGGGATCCAACTCTTCAGGTACAGATTCTCAAGAGCCCAGTAACTTTTTCACCATTAAAATTTGTAAATATTTGATTGTGAACCCAATTATCATTAGAAATTAATTTGAGATTATTGTAGGAACTCATAAACTTCAATCCTGGATCTGCCTTGGCTTGGAATGAAATAGACTTTAATATATGCAGAAAATTAGTACTGGGATTGAAGTTGATACGACTCATATGAGTCCCTGCTGGTGATAACTTACAAGCATGACATAGTTCTCAATGGAACCTTTCCAAGTTGCATGATTTACACTTTTGCATCTTGAAATGTATAGTCAGTTAGTGGCATAGCATATAGCTTTGAATTTTGATGCTACTCCAACACAGAAGAGAAAGAAACTGTAAAATCCAAGTGTAAAGTTCTTTATTTTATCACAAAACAGAACTAGAATCAAGAATGAACTAATCAACATCAACTCGCTGTCCCAGTTTTAAAGATTGCTCATGGGTGTAAAAGGGATGTTCTTGGTTCTCGAGACTCTATGCCCAACAAAGATGGATATACAAAAAGCCACTACTGAAAAGAGAAGGGAGAATGCTGTAGCAGCATTCCAAGAACTTCTCTGTGGCACCTTAGTGAGCTCAGAACTATCTGGCAAGATATCCAACAGTATCCAATCGCAGCTAATTGAAAAATGACCAGACCCGTGCCACGGCTTTCCATCCATGGGGTACCAAAATGCCACAGACATCTTACTTGTTTTGCCAATTGTGAACTGAGCATCCTGCGAAAAATCCACACCCCTCGAAATCAATCAACTAAAACTCAGCAGAAATTAAAGGGCTGATTGTTCAACAACGTTCTGTCTTAGTAGGCGTTTGGTCATGCGATACCATATCACGATATGGTATCGTTAGATGGATCATCATTTGGACATGCGATTTTACGCTGATTCCATATCATGAGATGTGATTCCATATTCTCCAAAAACCATGATATGAAATTATATGGTAATTCCATATCATGATTTGAGATATTTTTAACACAAAAATTGATCCACAAGTTTATATTTTGTTAAAACAACCCCACATTTATATTTACTAACCATTTATTTCATATGTAAATAAAATTTATAATCACATCATTACTTTTTAAAATTTATTATTCTCACCGACATAAAATTTATTATTCTCACCAACATATAGTCA
>JAJOOF010064301.1:0-17474 GCA_029582545.1 Solanum lignicaule
AGACAAAAAGTTGGGTGCTAAGCTTGGTTAGGGTCCAAGATAGATTTTGTCCCAGAGAAGGTAAAAGTTATGAAATTTAATGATATCTGGACCCTTTTTCCTGTAACATTAATCACAGCTGTGTTATATGACAAATTTGAGGAATAGTGTCTTGTTCATGTCTTTTTTTTGAGAAAGTTAACTGGTGTCTTGTTCATGTCTTGCATTAGAGAGATCAGGACTTCTAAAAGTTTAGTGACTAGAGCAGTGCCAGAGAGTAGAACTGAATTAGAAGAAGACTCCTTCTAAATCAAATTTGAGTTGCTGGAAAAAGATTATGTTGCCAGAAAATTTATGGTGAGTAAACCAGATCCAACATCGATTCTTTATTTTAACGCTTGTCAGCAAAGAGAGAGATTGTGGGAAGAACAATAAACAGTATTGTTGAAGAAGAAAAAGAAGAAAAAAAAACCAAGGAAGAAGGAGGAAAAATGTGCACGTACTTTGTCTTGTCTCTCTTTTCCTTTATTTATTTATCGTTTTTTAATTTATTTTTTTATGACCGTGGAGCATGACCCAACTTTCGCGCACCTCGACTAATTCTACAGGATACCTGCCACCTCCCACTAGCAACAAGTACTAGGTAACTTGGTCCACCAAGGCTAGGACAAATGGCAAGAATCACCTAGTGTTTTTTGTCTCCACTTGGAATTGAACATGAGAGCTCATGGTTCTCAACCATTTCATTGACCACTAGGCTACCACTAAGCCACACCTTTGGGGTCTCTTTTCCTTTATTTTTTATTGACTTGTTTCGTTGCTTTACTTGTATATTGCCACTTAACTTGCGCGTCAACTACACAGATTTAAACTTTGCGGATGATTGAGTGATATGTGTCTAATTGACACAGTAAATGCATAGATCAAGTGTTCAATAGGTCATAGCCTCTGTTGAGGTGTCTAAATGAAAAATCTTGACAAGTTTAAGGGGCTGCCTATGTATTCAGCCTTATTTGAACTTGGATTTACTCAGTTGTTGTGAACTTGCGATTATATTTTGGATTGTTATTTCTGAATGCAATCTCCATCTCAGTCACAAGCTTATATTGACCTTCTGCCAATGAGAAAAATGGTTACCTATTTCACCATTAATTGAATTTTGATTGACTTGCCAGTTTTTGAACTTTCTTTAGTACCTTCCAAATATGTTTAAGTTTCTTGCCCCCCTCATTTACTTTTTAGAATTGTTATGTTAATTTGTTCTAATACCTGATCATTTTAGAAAAAAACTGTTCTAATGTCAAATTTTTATGCCTGTTCCATAGGCTGTTATTTATTCTATGCTTGTAAACTAACATGGGAAGGGAAGGGAAAATAGATGGAAGAGAAGTGTTTCCTTTTGTTTTTCTTTTTGTTGTTGTCAGAAACAAGGAAAAGAAAATTTGTTTGACCTTTCTTTTTCTTTTATCTAAATTTGTGAGCTGGGCGTGAAAAATGTTCCACCCATTCTTGTCGAGTCAATCTTCCTGGAGAAGACTTGAAAAGGATTTCCCAAGTTATGGTTGAGAATGAGATCAATGTGAAGATCCAATGCTGAAACCACACTCTTTGTAAACAAATCTCCCACGGTCACACGGCACCAGAGTCCTAGAGAATCAAACATTTTTAGAATTTCCTTATTTTTTTTTCCTTTTAGTAATGCTAGTATGATATTTATAAACAAAGACTCAGAGACAATATGAAATGGAATTGCCGTCCGTACGTAGACAAGGTGGATAGTTAGTTACACACTTGTAATGTACTCAATTTATGATATAAATGATGTCCTTGTACATCTTTTGAATAATTTTTGAATTACTCATTTTGAAATTGAAGAACTTTACTTTTTCGAAAAATTGGTAACATTTCTATCTGGAAACATTTCTTCCAAAATATTTTCAAGCAAAGCAAGGTAAAAAAAGGAGTTAGTGGGTGAAAAAAATGGGAGAGTGATTAGTGGGACCATCATGGCAGTTGAAAAAATTCCTCGAGGAACTCAACTGCTTGTAGAAGTTGAAGTATTTGTTGACTTTGACGTTCAAATATCATAACTGGGGAATTTTGTTCCTTAAGATAATCGTCTTTGACAAGTAAGTGAAATAGATTTCCTTATTATTTTTTAGGAGCTGAACTGAAAATTTATGATTGAACAAGTTAAGAATTTGATAATTTACCCAATCAAATAGAATTGCAACAAAATATTGGCACTTCATATTTTTTCTTCTTCTCTCCCCTTTCTTGATTTTAAAACTACCTATGTAGGAAGTGCGCTGGTGCCTCAGTGAGGAGGTGTGAGAGGCTGGTTGTAGTGGGTACACAGAAGGGTAGAGGTAGGTCAAAAAAATATTGGAGTGAGGTGATTAAACATGACATGGGGCATCTTTATATTACCGAGGACATGACATGACTCTAGATAGGAAGGAGTGAAGGTCGTATATTAGGGTAGAAGGACAGTAGGGATAAAGTGTTGTCTTGCTTTGCGAAGGTTTATGCTTGTTAGTGCTTGTCGTAGTACTAATCGTACCATTGTAGTTCTTGCCATATGTTGTTTATTTGTGTTTCGATTAACACAATATTTTGCTGCTGTTATTGTTTCTTTCTTGTTGACTTTACCATGCTTTTCTTATTACTGCTATGTCTTCATCGTTATTTTCTTTTACTTGGGTTTGATGCGCTTGAGCCGAGGCTCTTTCGGATTAGCGTCTCACCTCCACGAGGTAGTGGTAAGGTCTATGTACACTCTACCCTCTCCAGACCCCACTTTGTGAGATTTCACTGGGTATGTTGTTGTTGTATGTAGGAAATCAGTTTGCAATAAGTTAAAAGTAATTTTGGGGAGAGCAGAACAACTAGGTGTTTTACTGCTCTTTCAGATGATCATGAGGCTGAACCTTTTGACTGATATGTCCCAAAATCATTGTTTAGGAGTATATCTCATCATTGCTATTATCTCTGATTATTTAACTGTGATCTAATGCAGGTAGTCGGAGCAGCTGCTCGTTCCCTTAAGTTCATTTATCAATCGAAGTTAGCCCCAAGGTATGATTTTCTGCAGGGGAACAATATGGAATTTATCCAGTCGTTACTGAATAGTGAAAATGAGAATGTGACTGGACTTGGTGCAAGTATCATTACACATTCTTGCTGGACAAGCATGGAGCAGAAGGCATTAAGTGATGCCGGAATTATTAAAAAGCTCACTTGTATGCTTGGAGGGTCTGTAACTCAAAAAGATGCTAGTTTGGAGTCTCTAGCCACTATCCTGAAGGGAAATCCTGAAGTCATATCAAAGTTCACCGAACCTGAAAATGGAGGAGCATTGGGTACTGTTACTGAATTGACCAAGGATAAAAATGCCCGGACAAGATTGCTTGCTTGCATATGCTTGATTGTCATAAAGAACTCTGCTCCTTCTTGCCTTCAAGATTTACGAATCAAAACAAAATTGATACTAATTCTACTTGAGCTTCTTGATGATGATCAAGTTGGAGACGAAGCTCCTTTTGCCTTGTCTAGTTTAATTGCAGAAAAGGAGGATCTTCAAGTATTAGCATTCGAGGCAAATGTTATCGATAAACTTGTCAACCACCTGCGGAAAGCTCCAGTATTGTCGAGACGTTTGGAGGGAATACTTATTGCATTGGCTAACATGTGTTCAAGACTGGAATGCTGCAGGGATCGGCTTTTGTCATTAGAGGTCAGTTGCTTTACCATGTATAAACACTTTTGTTGTGTTTATTGTCATTGTGTGGCTGTAAGGCTGCAAGCAAACAATTTAATTCAGGTATCTGCACTTGGACCTTGTTTGCCTGGTTTCCAACTTCATAGATAAAGAAAGTAATGTAGGTTAATCCATTGAGCTGCATCCGAACACCATGCAAACTGGAATTTCTTAGAATCTGCTTAGATTAACAATTACAGTTCTTAAAGTACCAAACTAATCTGTTACTTTTATAAAAAAAAAGTACCAAACTAATCGAAGCTTTGAGTGCTAATGATGGTAGGTTCAGTTGTAATGAATATGTTAATTCTATCTCTCATAAAAGCAAGCGCATAACTTACATTTTATCTTTGTTTTAATTAGAGCTGCAATTGAATCAAATATTAGTTGGATCCTGGCTGTTTCTGCTCCTTTCAGATTATTGAACTTGAATTGAAGTGTGGGATAGATTTGAGCTCAAATTGTATGTGTGAATTCAATTTGAACTCAGTTCAAATTATATGGTAGGTTTGAGCTTGGCTCATAACAGAAGCTCAATTCGTTAGTCTTGTATAAATTATAAAGTATTCCACTATTCCTTGTAAATGGCTAAAGATAAATGTTGATCCCAGATTTGATACAAGGGAGGACAATGAACAAGTGTTTTGAGATGCAAAAAGCTCAAAGAAGCAACTGTACACACGTCATTAAAGTGAAGCACATATTCTAAAGAATCAACACACAAAATAAGTATTCATGCCATTAAAGATTATTCAGTTACCCTTATCTAAAAATATTTGTACCATTAAATAACCACTTTCTTTACTTACAAGTTGAGTAAACATGATCTAAGGATAGAGTCATGACAAACAAAGGTCAGTAATATATTTTTGTAGTAAAAGGAGGTCAAAAGGGAATATATGCTCTAAACCAATGTTTTTAATAGCGAACGGCGCAAAGAAGTGATAAGGTTAATGGGTTTGAAGCAAAAAGTGAGAAGTGAAGTGTACAGTTATGAAGCATCAAATGCCTACAAATTTAATACAATTAAAGTTCAGTTGCAGCGTAAATAACTAATTTTAGCATCCTATATACAATAACGCCGATATCAAAATAACTCTTCAAAGTTGAGATTCAGAATAATGACTTATTTTCGTTGGAATCACTCTGTGTATCATTGTTTGAAGCACAAACTTCTCTAAAGCACGCACATGGTTTCACTTTGAAGCGATAACCCTTCGCTTAGTCGCTTCCAAAGGATTTTAATGACATTGCTCAAAACTCAAGTCATAAAACAACAAACAAAATAGGAATGCAGTCCTCTTCCTCTTTTTTTTTTTTTGAATCTGGTAACTTTGTATTCCTCGGCATTAAAGGCTATGCTGGCCACCTCCAAAAGTATTAATGACTTAAAAAAAATAAAAAAAATGAAACCGGAATACTTACAGAGCTCCTATGAAATCCACTAGTTGGGAATAAACAAGCTGGAGGTCTAGGGTGAGAAACTTGAAGACTCATAATCAATGTCCACTAATGAAATGGCTTTGGAGGCTAGCCTCCAATGAACAAGCTTTGTGGAAGGAGGTGATTGAGGCAAAATATGAAATGGAAAATCACTGGTCAACTAACATGGTGACCAACACTTATGGAACCAGCCTTTGGAGAACCATAAGGAATCTCTGGCCAAAACTTAGAGGGAACTGCAGAATCAAAATTGGAAATGGTGTGAAGGTCTCATTTTGGGAAGATAGTTGGCTGGAACAAGGTCCTTTAAAAACACTTTTCCCTGATGTGTTCATCCTCAACCAACATCAGAGGGCTACTGTGGCGGAGGTTTGGTCAAACCAAGGATGAAATCTGAGCTTTAGAATACCTTTTAATGATTGGGAAATCCAGAGAGTAGTAGAATTCTACAGAACTCTGGAACAATTCAGGGGAGGAAATACTGTCCAAGACTGTTTGGAATGGCAAGATCACAAGCAAGGAAGATTCAATGTCAAGGGGGCTTACAAGAAGTTCAACCTTTTTCTTTTGAAACTGGTAACTTTGTATTCCTCAGCATTAAGGGCTATGCTATGCTGGCCACCTCCAAAAGTGTTAGATACATAGAAGCAACAACAAAAAAAGAAAACAAGACTACTTATAAGGCTCCTATGAAATCCACTAGTTGAATTTCAACCCTTTCAATAACTAGATTAATGGGTGGCCCTAGAAACTGATCCGGAAAACCAAAATTCCCTATAGAGTGTCTAGTGTTACTTGGCTACTTGCTAAGCAGGCTGTTTTGACTCAGGAAAATCTCATGAAGGGGTGCCCCCAAGGCCTAGCTCGAGTGGCAAAAGGTGGAGGATTTGTGGCTTAGGTCGCAGGTTCAAGCCTTATCCACCGAGTTTAGAAGGCTGTGATTGGTCCAAAGGGTGGGTCACAGACGAATTTCTCGGTTATCAAAAAAAAAAAAGTCTCATGAAGGGGTATCCAATTGAGCCCTAGATGTTTCCTATGTGGGGTAAAGGCTGAGAATGCGACTCACCTGTTTCTTCACTGTAGGATCACCAACCTGCTGTGGGACCTCTTCATTAATACAAAAGGACTGAATTGGGTGATGCCAAGGAGAGTAACTCAAACCCTGAAGATCTGGAGTAGTTATGCCAACATCTCTGGACATAGGGTGATGGAAAATCATCCCTGCTTGTATTTGGTGGTCAACATGGAAAGAAAGGAACCTTAGATGTTTTCAGAACAAGAGTAACACTATCCAGAAGATGAAGATGACCTGTCTTGTGTTGTTTCATTTTTGGTGTAAACAGGAGTATATGGATGATCTAGAATCAGTTGTGAATGTCTTAGGATCCCTGTAATTTTGTCATAGGATTGAAGATCTTATATACTCTCTTTAATTTGTAATTAGGAATCTGTAATAGGTTATGGCAGGTTTTGATTTTTTGGAAATAGAAATACAAATTGTTACTGTCTCAAAAAAAAATAAAAAAATCCACTAGTTGAATTTCTTCCGTATTCATTTCTTTACACCAAAAACCTAAGTGGTAATTACTTTCCACTTAATCTTCACTATAGTGCTTTCTTTCCCTTAAAAAGTCCTCTGATTTCTCTCCTTCCATATGATCCACCAGATGTTACTGTTCTCCACCACCTATTCTGGCTCTTGCTACCTCCCCTTCTAGCCCAACAACTTAGTAGGTTTGCAGTATGTTCTGGCATAATCTAATTGAGGCTAGCTAAATTGGTGAATAGAGCCCATGCTTGTGTTGTTACTTTGCAGTGGAGGAAAAGGTGATTGTTGGTTTCTAGAGCTTCTTTGCAAAGATAACATCTTGAGGCAATAATTCTTCCCCTCTTTTGAAGTGCATCATGTGTCAGGCAAGCTGTCCTGGTTACCAACCAAGTGAAGAACTTCACCTTAGTAGGGGCTACACTTTTCCAGATAGCACTCCCTGGCCCTGATTTTTCCCTGCAGTTGTGGCTAGGTCCCTTTTATACATTCTATTCATAGAGAATTGACCATCAGAATGATGCCTCCATAGCAATTTATCTGTTTCCAGATTTTGCCAAGAAAGTCTCCAATAAATCCTCTTCCTCTTCAAGATTGATAAAATCATATCCATCAACCTCTTCTAATTATCTTCATCGTTTTCCCCATTTCATCTTCTTTATCTACCAGTCCTTTTATTTGAGCTTAGATTTTCGCACAAATCATACAAGTCCTTATCAACTTCACTTGCCTCAGTAACTTCACATCAAGTCAAAGCATATCTTTGTCATCAGGTATTGGACTGGAATTCGCTAGTACCACACATGGTGGAGAACTAGACTGTGCTGCTGCAGATGGCACATGCACAGGATCAGTGTGTCCAAATGAATTCAGTTGAGGGTTACTAGATATTTTTTTTGTTATGAAAAAGAGTAACAGACACATTTTGGAGAACCTTGTAGTGCTTTAAAAGGCAGAACACTTGGAAGATATTTGATACTTTGCTTAGTTGTGTTAAATTGTAGTATGTCGTTCTAGAATTGTGTCATAAATGAGTATTAACTATGAAGGCCTTTCTGTTTGTGAAGCTTTTAGTGTTGTGGAGGTCATGCACCAAATTTTTTTATATTTACTTCTTCTGTACGCAGGCTATGAAGTTTGTAACTGATGCCCTGAGTCAGGATAGTGGTGAAGTGCGTGCTGCAGCATGTGTTTGTTTGAAAAACGTTTCTCGCTCAGTGAAGGTTTGTGACGTTCATAATAGCCTCAGTTAATTCTTAATATTGGCTATTCGTGCAATGATCTTGGCTGACAAACTACTTCTCAGAATCTTAGTGCAGGTCTATTTATGAACGAGAGTTTTGTTGCTCCCTTGGTGCAGCTTTTATTTGATGATTTGACCTTTGTCCAGGTAATTTTTTGTTTCTTTTTTGCTTGTGCTCTCCTGGGAACCTGTATTTGCAACTTTGGCACCATAGCTGATGCTAGACTGATGGCTTTCATGCCCTGTATGTTGTTGAGCATTATCCTCATAGAAGTTGTGTTTAGTGGTTTGAACTCGTATATTTGTGTTAGGCTGCGCTGGGCGTTGGTAAAATGAAGCTTAGGAGATCCTGACCTTTTGATAACAATACCACTGATGCTAAACTGTTAATTTTAGTGACTAATAGGTCATACAAATTAGTTGGGATAAGGTTTGGTAGTTGAGGTCTTGTGTTCTTCAAGAGTTCTTTTTAGTTTGATTAAAGATTTGTATATCATTATAGGGTTAAGTGTGAGATTTATAGAATATCTAGTTTTAGAGAACCCCTGATTTGTCCGGAGTATTGGAA
Source organism: Solanum lignicaule (assembly GCA_029582545.1). Taxonomy (NCBI): domain Eukaryota; kingdom Viridiplantae; phylum Streptophyta; class Magnoliopsida; order Solanales; family Solanaceae; genus Solanum; species Solanum lignicaule. Next base: position 8,540 of record JAJOOF010064301.1, read on the forward strand.
TGAAACTACCCAAATGGAGCGGAGTGAATATAAAAAGTTTATATAGTTTTGGACCAGCTAATTGGGGACTAAGTGTGTGTATTTTGTAGTATTAGAACATTGACACTCCACCCTCTGAGCCTTGCTTGCAGTGTTGGAAGATAAGAGGCAAAACAGTTTTGCTTCCTCTTTTTTAATCCAGTTAACATAGGGATGCTACTTGTGAGCAAGATAAGCAACTCAGAATCAGTTCAGGAAGTTCTCTCAGGCACAATGACAACACATTTAGAAGTGGTGTTTTGAAGCAATTAAGTTGCAACTTTGCCATTGGCTAAGCTGAAGTGTGCTCATTAAAACTTTGTGTTGAGCGTTGTCAATTGTAATCATGTATGCTTTAGAGAATCTATGGAAGGAATGTTAACTGAGATTATAATAAGATGTTACATACATGCACCTTTTTCATTCTTGTTGTTTCAACTGGTTCAAGTAGATACTGTGTCTCATGACTTGAAAATATCTGTTGCGTTTGTGGTCCTAATTTTTCTTAGGTTGAGTGATGGAGGTTTCATAATATGTTCCTTAATCCTTTATTACCAGGTTTCTGCCCTTGATGCCATCAGCAACATAGTGGTTGATTTCTTGGCACATAAGACAATGTTTATGAAATGTGGAGGTGTGAAGCAGCTCGTTCAGCTTTCAAAGTCAATGGATGCAACTATTAGGGTAAAAGCCGTGTGTGCTTTAAGGAATCTAACATTCCTTGTGAGTGACAAGTGTAAAGAGGAAATTCTATCAGAGCTCACACAGTTGACCTTAAGAAGCCTGATTTGTGGTAATTTTTCTGATATTATATGTTGCCTGGAATGTAATGGTTATACAGAGATGTGTCCATTTGAGGTTAACACTTTTGTGCTGCAGATCCTGAGGTTTGTGTTCAAGAGCAAGCTTTAGCTTTGGTTTGTAATCTTGTTGATGGGCCTCTAGATTCTATCCAGCATGTCTTTGCTGAGGACGCTCTTCTGCTGCATGCTGTTGGACAGCAACTGCAAAGTGCTTCAAAAGCCGAAGTCCTTATTCAGGTAAAGACTATTGTTCATTTGTAAATTGTGGATGTCTCAGTCGTAAAATGGATTCTTAACGATTAGAAGTACAACAGGTCCTAATCAACCTTCTGAGACTCTTCTGGTCATTCTGCTGGATTTTCATGATTGTTTAAGCTGATGATGAACTGTTAAGGATTTGATATTTGTGTTAATACTTTGTGAGGCAGATATTAATTGTGTATGTACTATCTAGTTGTGACTGTGGTACAGGCAAAAGTGTCTGCTCCTTGTGTAGTATAAAATGAATATAGTATCAGTAGTGGTGGAGGTTATATCTTTTAGGTGGTTAAACACTGTGTGCTGATTTTTATTCGCGGTGAGCAAAAATTAAGCTAATGTGCATGTATCATATATGGGAGCATTCAAATATTTTATTGCCTTAATAGGCCAAGAATTTAAGATAGTCATGCTGCTAAAAATCAGTTGTTCAAGTGCAGATGTGTGTTTGCTGGAGAAATTTTGTAAATCATGGTTGAGGTTGACCCAATTTTGAAATTAGCAATAATTGCATCAAGTTATAGCTTAACGTTGATTTGGCTTTCACGCACCTTGGCATGTATCTCTTGATTATATATTATAATCTCTGCCATTAATTGCTGACAAATCCTCTATGGTTGAATCGGCATGATGTATAAGATACATCTAGAAAAGTGATAATGTGGAAAGTAGTCACTAAAAGTAGAAATAAATTGCTTATTCTGTGCGTGAGAATGAACTTCACAGATGTACTTTCTTCTTGAAAGAAGATGATTAGACATTTCAAGCAATAAATGTTTTATTGCACATATTGCATACAGCAGGTTACATTGCTAGTTTTCTTATTCGATAAGCTCCATTTCTAGTTTTCTTTATCAATAGATTACATACTGATACTTAGAGAATAATGTCCAAGTAATTATGGGTTTTGAAAATCTCTCTAGGGTATGTACATCTTTACCAATGTTGCATCTGGAAATGAGGTGCACAAGGAAGCTGTTATGCAAGAGCTCTTTCCACCGTTAGCTAATGAATATGAATCAATTATGTCGAAGTTTTTACATAGTGATGATAGCCGGTTACGTACAGCAGCAGTTTGGGCTCTAGTAAACCTTACTTTTCCAAGCAGTTCTGGTGCATTTGGCCGAGTGATGAAACTACGGAATGCTGGCATAGTTTCCCAGTTGAAAAATATGGTCAATGATCCTTGCCTTGATGTAAAGGTCAATGCAATTATTTTGGATTAAATTATGTTCAGATTATTTCTTTGCTTGTCAATTAAAACTTTGTTCGATCCCTTTGTGCAGCTTAGAGCGAGGACGGCTCTGGGGCAATCAATTACTTCTGGTGATGGTTCTACATGACTATTATATTTTTATCCTTAATTCAGTGGTTGGTGAGAGATTCTGGTGCAGAATGTTGCTTGTGGGCATCAACATGTTTTATATAATGCCATGTCTGCAACCTTTGGGACCAAGGAGAACATGGTATGCATTCATCAAGGTCTATGATGACTTAATTTATGATTTCTCAATCGTAGGGACATCAATATAACTCAATGAATACACATAAATTTCTGATTTTTCATACTCTCTCTGTCCCAATTAGTTATATGATGCACTTTCCTTTTTAGACAGTCTCAAAAAGAATGACACATTTCCTTATTTGGCAAATAGTTAATAACACTATCCACAATTTACCCATGTTAGGTCCACTTTTTTGACAAAAAGTCCTCAAGGTGTACTCTTCTTTAAGGGTTGATTTGGAACATTGCAAAGTCTTCCGTATTTCTTAAACTCCGTGTGCAATCAAACTACATCACATAAAATGGGACAAAGAGTGCTATACATACTTCATGGGGCTTTATAGTTATGTAAATCACGTGATTAAAGCTTTTAGAAAGCCTTTTTTTTTTTTTTTCGTCGATAAGTTCTCCCTCAGTGCCCTCCTTTCTTCTTTGGCAAAGTTGTAAAGAAGCATTTGAACTCTTCTTAAATCTCTCCTGATCATGAAAAAGTTTATCACTAGTGACACCAATTTTTACTATTGCTGAACGTTTCTAGAAGAAAGCCGTGTTAAATCATCAATGCGAGGCTCCAGTCCATAGTCCCCCTTGAATTTGAGTTGGAAACAGAATGAGGGGTGGGGGGCCTTGACCATGGCAGAGTTCTCAAGGGTAAAATTCGTAAATAGACACTTTCCCATGAAATTAGAAAATAGACACTGTCCTGGAGTTTCAACTTCTACAAGTGAAACTGGAGTCACTTGTGAATGTTGGAACTCCAGGATAATGGCTATTTTCCAGAAACATGGCCAAAAAGTGTCCAGCTGGCACTATTTCTTCTGAAGGCATAAAGGACCCCCCCCTCCCCCCTCCCTTTCGCATCTTTTCTCTCTTTTTTGTCTATGAAGGGGTGGGATAGTGCAGGAGATGGCGGTATTTGTCCTTATTTCTAAGGTTGAACTGTCAAGTCAGAACATCTTTGTGTTTCCTTTTTTGAGGTATAGAATGACTTAGAACTATTGCAGAGCATTTGTAGAATGAAAGGTAGGCTGGCAACACAAAATAAGACTTAGAAGTGCAGGTTCAATAACTTGTGTCCTGAATAAGCATCTTGCACCAGTTTTAGGAGTTATAGCGTGAACAATTTGAAACTGCCGCTAACTCTACCATAATTTCTTTCATAATTCACTCTAGGAGGTATTATACTGTTTGATTTTATCTTAATAGCACCTTGTTTTTAGCCTTTTCAGTTTCAAATATCACCTTCTTTAAAATAAGCTTATGCCAATCTTAGAGAAAATTTTCCAAATTATCTTTTTCACCTCCCCATTGCCTATTGGGTGATCTACCTCCCTCCTATCTCCCCTCTCGACTCAGGAGAAGATGATGAAGTTCCTAGTGTCATTTTTTGTGTTGTTTTTTTTTGTTTCAAGTAGTCATGAGAAGGGAAGGAGCCCACGCTGCTCCACAGTCTTTTTCCCGTATGTCTTTCCTTATTTCTTGTGCAATCTTTTTATGTTTTTAATCCGTTGTTCTTTGTGTAATCTTTAGATTCAGTCTACCAGAAAGTGACCAAAGATGGGCCAAGTTTTGCTTATGCTTCAACCCCACTTCTTCTTGCAGGTTTAAGCTTTAATTCCAGCATTTTTCAAATTCAAGGCTTTTGCTTTGCTTGGTTTATGCTCGTGTGGCCTAGCCGGTCATATTCAACTGCATCATTCTGTACCCCAGCCGCAATTTTGTATATTTTTTGTCCTAGTTATAAATATAATATTGTCTGTGATTGTCGCACCTGTTATTCTGTATTTCCCCCACTATTGGGGGTGTTAGCAGGGATAATTAATGAGAAGGCATTATCGTCCTTTGTCTCTCTTTATCTTGAGGGGGTTTAGTTTTAGTATTTAGGTAAACCATGAAATACCTGCCACTGGTAATTTTACTTGTTTTGCTGAGAAACTTTTTGTCCCTCGTATCAGTTAATATCTATTTACAGAATGTTGGAGAATATTTTCTTTGACTTGTCATTAACACAAGGTAAGGCCAAATATATTTTGTACATCTGCTGTTGACTTGAAAATTCGATTCGAGTTCATGTTTTTTTTCTTCACATGTGTGTGGTCTTACTGAAGACGATGGCTGATTTAGAAACTTGATGCATTGGAAAGATTAGTGACTAGTTGATGTGGCTATTACTATTGCTCTTTACTCAGCAATCAGTGTAAAGAGATCTCTGAAAAAGCCTGTGTAACACAAATTCTTGAATCTCCTCTTGATGGCTTGGAAGGTAAGAATTTGTTAATAAAGATTTCTAATGTTGAAGAAGACGGCGGAAAAAGAAGTGGTGTTAAAGGATAATGAAAATGTAGGAGATAGCAGATGATGTCCTTTTAACCCTTTCATTCTTTTGCTGCTTCTTCAACTTATCCATGTCTGTTACTGGGTCGTCTTCTTCTTCGCGTAAATGCTCAATACCAGTACTAAATTTTGTTTATGTTAAACCAATCGCGAATGGATTCAACTAATGTGATAGATGGAAATATTTTTTGAAGTTATTCGAATAATGGGTTTTGTTCCAAGTACTATGATCATCAAACTCATATTGGGAAGGGATGGTAACAAAATGTCAATCCGATAATAAATATATGCTACACAAAATCATGCTTGGGAGTTGGGAATAATATTTTGATTGAAAGAACTTCCATTGATTTTATTTTCCTTGATCTCCATTTATTTCTTTGAGAGAAGAGAATTATTAGTTCCGTTTGTAAACTATTGACAACTTTTAAAACATCTATTTACATGTCTAATTGAGCTGAATTACAATCCTCTCATGCCGTACACAAAAGAACATGTTATTCATTCATGTACATGTGGGTTTTTTTTGTTGATGTAGCATACACATAGATACATATACAATAACAACATATTTAGTGAAATCTCGCTAAGTGGGATCTTGGGAGAATGGAGTATACATAGATTTTACCACTATCTTGGGGAGATGGAGATACTATTTTCGAAAGACTCTCGGCTCAAGTGTATCAAACTCAAGTAGAGGAAGAAAACACTGTCATTAATAAGAAAAGCAGTGCAAAGTCTACAAGAAAGGAATACTAACAAACAACAAAATAGTGTGATAATCAAAAACACAATAAATGGTAAGAACAACTAGTACTATGACTACTATCCCTCAATCTTAGTACGCAACCTCCACTCCATACTATCTAGAGTCATGTCCTCGGTAATATGAAGTTGCGCTATGTCTTGTCTAGTCACCTCTCTCCAGTAATTTGGCCTACCTCTACCCCTCCGCGTGCCCTCTACAACTAGCCTCTTGGACCTCCTCATTAAGGCGTCAGTGCACCTCCTCTGCACATGCCTAACCTATCTCGCTTCCTTCATCTTGTCCGCTACAGAAGTTCCTCCCACCTTCTCTCGGATAATCTTATCGCTCTTAGTATGTCTACACATCCATCTCAACATCCATATCTCCACAACATGCATCTTCTGTACATATGAGTTCTTGACTGACCAATACTTCACCCCATACAATAAGGAGGGTTTAACCACCACTCTATAGATATATAATAACTAAACAAAAAAATAAAAATCAAACCCGACTAAAGTTCACACCTAAGCGACTCTTCCACACTAAAGTTTCTCTCCAATCTCACAACATAACCATTAGATTTTCATGGAAATCAAATAGTTTTAACCTAGAAAATGTTGGTAAGGATATGCTTTGTTATTTCTTTATTTTGTTAGCGCTTTATTTACTGATTAAATTTCAATTTGAAATTTGCTAGAGCTTCATTTGCTGCTATTTTTTTTTCTCATCTTGTTGAGCATAATCTTCAAAAGGTCAGTATCTTCTTCGATTTGAGTTTGCTAGGGCTTCGCTATAAATTTGCTTGGGCTTTGTTCAAAATAGTCTACGAACACTTTAAATGTGGAGACAATAGCAGATATGAATGTTTTTGTGATGCATCTGATTGAAGTGTTATAGAATCTTGTTAGTAAAGACTTATAAAAAGATGGTGTTTTGATTCTTATAAACAGATGGTCAAGTTAGAATTCTTATTAAAATAAGAGGAACTTTCACATATAGCCACTCAAAAATAGCCTAATTACTCTCCATAACTATAGTTTGATAATTACAATTCGTAGCTACATGTTATAGGGAGGAGAGAGGCGAGCGAGACTGGGAGAGAGAGGAGAGAGGGGAGAGAGGTGAATTGTATATGTATATCAGTTAGATAATTGCATATTATACATATGTATTTGTATATATGGCAAGCGAGATTGGGAGAGGGAGGAGAGAGGCGAGGGAGATTGGGAGAGGGAGGAGAGAGGCGAGCGAGATTGAGAGAGGGAGGAGAGAGGTGAATTGTATATGTATATCGGTTAGATAATTGTATATTATACATATGCATTTGTATATATGGCAAGCAAGATTGGGAGAGGGAGGAGAGATGCGAGCGAGAGAGGGTAGATAGTGGGAGCGAGGTGAATTGTATATGTATATCGGTTAGATAATGGTATATTATACATATGTATTTGTATATTCTGGCGAATTATACATATACAAACGTGGCTAATTATACAAACTAGAAGTCAGCCCACGTAATTAATGTATAATGTTAGTCGCGAGTGGTAATTATAGCAAACTATAGCTATGATGAGTAATTAAGTACTATAAGTTTGCTTAACCGCGTAATTTTCCCTTAATATAATGATGATTAAATTAAGATTCTTATTAAAACATTGTTCAGTTGGGATTCTTAATAAAAAAAAAATGATCAAGTTAGGATTCTTATTAAAACATTATCTAGTTAGGATTCTTATTAAATATTACTCCTTAGTAAGGATTCTTATAAAAAGATGATCAAGTTAGGATTCTTCTAAAAAAGAATCATCAACTATTTTACACTAGTCTTAAACCAATTAAACTAGTTACTAATAGTCTTAATTGCCTAATTGTCTTACTCTTTAACTGTTAAACATTGCTAATTTCTTTACTTCTTAAATTGTTGCTTAGTGTCTTAATTTAAATTGTAGGTTCTATAATGGCTACTACACTACTTTAACTTTAGATGGAAAATTGGAGGGTTGTTGGTGAGTGGAATATGACCCATGTATACGTTGGAGGTAGGACTGAATATTCATTTAATATTGATTTTGATCATTTTGTCTATCCTAAAACTAGTAGATATTGCTAAGGAATTTGAGATTATTAAGTTAGGAACAACTAATATTGCACCTAAAGGTGATTTTTTTGATAAAATTAACAAATGATAAGAATTTGTTAGACCTTGGTGTATTATTAAATAATGAATATACAATAGCAATATAAGTGCATTGACTCTATTTTTTAAGGAGGATATAGAAAGTTAGTGATGATGGAAATGAAGGAGGTCTAGGAGAAACAGTAACATTAACTTTCTCACCTTCAGATTAACTAACAAAACTATATACATTTAATGAGTCATAATATACCCCAAAAGTAGAGTCATTGCACACTTATATCCATTATTTAATTGTACATCAAGGTCTAACAAATTCCTAGCATTTGTTAATTTTATCAAAAGACCATTCTTGGGTGCAATATAAGTTGTTCCTAACTTAGTAATCTCATATTCCTTAGCAATATTTACTAGTTTTTAAATAAACAAATGATCAAAATCAATGTTAAATGAATATTCAATCCTACCTCCAACATATATGGGGGTATATTTCACTCACCAACAATCCTTCAATTTTTCATTTAAAGTTGAAGTATATAGTAGACATTATAAAACCTACAATTTCAAAAAATTAAGACAATAAACAACCGTTTAAAGTAAATAAATTAGCAACTTTTAAGAGTTACACAATCAACACTATTATTAACTAGCTTAATCAGTTTAAGACTAGTGTAGGATAGCTAGTGGTCCTTTTCTAGTCCATCTTTTTTATAAGAATTTTGACTTGATCATCTTTTTATAAGAATCCTAATTGAATAATATGTTAATAAGAATTATTATTAGATAATTTTAGTGTAAATTTCATATATGACATATATTATAGTACTATTTTCAAGCTATAGCAGTAGATTTAGACTTTCAAGCTATAACATTAAAATTTTCAGGTTATAACAAGTTAAAAAAAAAAGAAGAAATGTTTTTATTAATTGGAAAATACTTAAAAAATAAATAAAAAGACAAACGACAATTTAAAAAAAAAACAGAATTAGAAATAATAAAGTAAAAAACTGAAATTGTGGGCTGTAATTTAATTTGAAATTATTGTAGATAATTAATGATTAGCATGAAATAAGGGATCCAAACTAATTAAGAATATTCAGTTTCCTTAATTCACTCTAATTTGTTAAAATTAA
>JAJOOF010064303.1:0-15023 GCA_029582545.1 Solanum lignicaule
TAATAATATGTTGGTTAGTTGTTTCATGGGTTCTAAGCTTAGTAGTAAGATTTTTCCAATCTCTACTACCTTCATTAGCTAACTTATTATTCTTTGCACTAAAGGTCGTATTAAATAACTTACAACAAAAACAAAATACCTTATTCAAATCTTTGGAATAAACTAACCATCTTCTTTCATGTCTTTCTCCATTTGCCAACTTTTGAAAATAATATGTAGTAGAAAAGTGCCTTAAAAATTTATCCTTTGGAAAACATGTGTCGGTAATTCTAATTGGTCCCTTTTCTACTAATAAGTCTCTTAACTTTGTATCAACAATATTCCATTGACTAGGATCATAGATATTTTTAGGAGTATGATTATTTAATTCATTTATAAGTTCTTGATTTTCTTGGGAATCTACATCCGACTTTTCACTAATTTCCTCTCCTTCTTCTTCTTTTTGGTTTATATCATTATCTAACTCAACTTCAACTAAGTTTGTAACTTATTCTTCTAAAGAGCATTTCCCTACCTTTTTTGATTTAATTTTATCATTGTTTTCCAAAAATTCATCAAGAGCACCTTTCTGAGATTTTATCAAGTTATCGACTTTTCTTTTTCTTTTAAGTTTTGAATGACCGGATTCATATTTTCTAGTTGACATATTAAAATCTAACAAATATTTTAAACACTATTTACAATATCAAATAAAAAATATAATAAACATAAGACACAAAACAAAAATAATATTAGAAATTAGAATGATATTACCGAATTCAAAAGCTATGAAGACTTGATTTTCGAAAATGAATCGGGCTGTTGCAATATAGTTTTCTCCAAATTTAAAATATAAACTATCAATAGAACAAGTAAATTTTTTAGCTTTGAATAAGAGAGATGTAAGATTAGAAAAGAGAAAATGAGAAGAAATAGAAGGGAGGAGGATAGAATATATAAGAATAAAATTTAAAAAAAATTAGGTAAAAAAAAGAAGATAACTTGTACATTAAAAAAAAGTACACAACTTTTTATTGGAAAGTTAAAAAGTCATAGTCATATCTATGACTATCACTTCATTTAGCCGTTTACATTTATTGACTTAGCTCTAACAAAAGGTCAACCTTTTAATTCTTACCGAAAAAGAACAATTTTACCTAAGCAGTTTTTAAAAATATGGGTGTTAAAAGCAAAGGAGGACAATATTATCTTGTAAAATTGGATTTCTTTAGTTTACTAGTAACTGAAATCAATGCCCAAAAAAATGTAGAAAAATTTAAAAGTTCAATATATACCCTCATCGATACGTCCAAACTAATAATAAAACTAACTAAGATCAAAATTAGGAATGACAATGAGGTGGAACAAGACGGGGCACTGGTTCATATTAGATTTTTCAAAAATTGATGCGGGATGATTGCATGAATTTATGCGAATTTAAATAAATATTTTTTTAAAAGATGTGAACTTGCCTTATAAAATTCTGTAGCTATAGTTTTGTTGACTCAAAATTAGAATAATTGTTTATAAATTCATTAAGACCAGTAAATTTCTTCATACATTAGTCTAATGAACATTTTCTCTTATTTTCTTGTTCATATTTTAGGAATTTGGAATTTTGAATTTTGAAGTTCATATCATATTCTAGTGAACACCACTCACTAAATTTTAACGTTTTTCATGAATTTTTTATTTATAAAAAAATTGTAATTTATGCGGGGAGAATTTACAGCAAATCACGCTATGTGGGGTGGGGGCAGACGGGTGTATTGAAGTCTTTACGGTTTTACATGAATTTGTCCCGCAATTGTCCTGCCCCACCCCACCCCACCTCATTTGCCATCTTAATCAAAACTACAAATGAAGGGTACTTAAGTAAGAACAAAAATTGAATTTCGCTTAGAAAAAACAAAAAAAATGTTAGCCTTTCGCTAGCTACCACTCCCAGTGATGAAGCAATTTAGCGGTTGTTGGAAAGCAAGGTTATAAGCCTAAATTAAGGAACCCTTCACCCACAATAAGCCCAACGATTCTACGGGAGTCAAGTTAAAGTAAGAAGGGAAATAAGGATGGAAAATTTTCGACAAAAAGGGAGAAAACGGAAAATAGTAAAACAAAAAATAAAAATAGAGTAGAAAATGAAAATTGGATCTTGGATGATCTTGTGATGGGGCTGGGAAAATGGGACATGGAGGACGACAACGAAGGAATAGTAGGTGAATTGGAATGATATGTTTCATTCTGGGAACTAATTCTAAATCTTAGGCTTAAACGAGAGCGCCTTCTTCATTTTGTGCAACATCATTAACATTTTTTTTTCTTTCTTTTCTTCATAGAAATATGAGAAGTAAAGAAAGAAAGAGTGTAAGCAAATGAGTTTTTGGTGAAATCGAATGTTGATGGCTTATGATATATAGTGAAAAGTGGAGTTTGAGTGATAAATAGAGATGAGTCATTGGGTTAATAATTTAAAAATAAATTATTTTTTTCTTTTGAAAAATAATAATTTATATATATATATATATATATATATATATAAACTTGACACATGCGCCACACGTGTATGTCAATCGACAATCTAGTTTCCATTAAGAAAAATAATAATTTATGTGCACTTTTATTTATAAAAAAAATAATACATTCATCATCTAGCTCTTAGATATGTAATATGTAATATGTAATATTATACTAGGAAATATATTTATTTCAATACAATATTAAAACGAGAATGTAGACGAATTTTATATATAAGTGTTGCAGTAGGAAGACGTTATGGGAAAGAAAATGAAAAATAGATCTTGGATAATCATATGGTGAGGGTAGGAAACGAGTCAAGGAAGACGACGACGAAGGAATAGCGGGTGAATTGGAATGGTATGTTTCAATCTAGGAATTGTTAACCTTAAGCTTAAATGAGAGCGCCTTCTTCAGTTTGTGCCACACTATTAATATTCTTTTTCTTTTATTTTCTTCAGAGAAATATGAGAAGCAAAGAGAGAAAGAAGGCAAATGAATGAGTTTTTTTTGAAATCAAATGTTGATGACTTCTGTATATATAGTGAGAAGTGGAGTTTGAGTGATAAATAGAAAGAGGATTGACTAATTTTAGAGATAGTTTAACTTTAATATTCGTAGTGCACATCTTTAAATTTTTTATTAAGGTTTCATTGGGTTCAATAATTTAAAGAAGAGCTTTCGATAAATAAATATGTTTTCTTTCTTTTGTAAAAAATTAAGTATATATATATATATATACTAGTTCTAAAAATGTGTGTTGCACGTTTATCCCAAAAAATAAACATCCATGTGTACCTCAATATTCAATAAATGGTGCACTACTGAAGATATTTAAGAGAACTTTTTTTTAAAGAGAGGTAATAACATATTAAATAAGTGTTTCATTATTGTCTGTAAGTTCTGTAAGTATGTGGTTATTCAGATAGAGTAGAATTTATATAGTAACCTTGATATTATACGTAACAAAAAGAGAATTACGTCCTTCGAAATGACTCAGTTGGTTTGGAGGGTGGTTATTCACATGGATGACTCAGGATTGATCTCCCCTCAATGCCTTTTGAGTCGAGGCTTAATTGAGAGCGCCTTCTTCATTTTGTGCAACACCATTAATATATTTTTTTTCGTCAGAGAAAGATGAAAAGCAAAGAAAAAAGTAATGTAAATAATGAGAAATCAAATGTTGATGGCTTTTGATATATAGTGAGAAGTGAAATTTGAGTGATAAATAGAGATGAGCTTGAGAATTTTAGATATAGTTTAACTTTAGTATTAGTAGTGCACATATTTTAAAATTTTATGAAGGTCTCATTAGGTTAAATATATTTGATTTAAGGAAGAACTTTCAATATATATATATATATATATATATATATATATATATACATACACACTTTGACACGTGCATTGCACGTGTATGCCAATCTAGCTCCGATTAAGAAAAAAAAGAAGTCATATGCTTTTATTCATAAAAAAAATTATATTCATCATCTAGCTATATTTATTTCATTAAATATTAAAATGAGAATCTGGACGGTTATTTTTATATATTTGAATTTCACTTAGAAAGAACAACATTTTTTTTGGTTTTTCACTAGCTGCCACTCCTAGTGATGAAGAAATCTAGCGGATGTAAGAAAGAAGAGGAACAAGGATGAAGAATATCCGACAAAAAGGGGGGGGGGGGGGACAAAAAATAGCAAAACAAACAATAAAAAGATAGGAGAAAATGAAAAACGGACCTTGAATAATCGTGTGGTGGGACTAGAAAATGAGACAAGAAGGCTGACGACGAAGGAATAGAAGGTGAATTGGAATGGTATGTTTCGATCTGGGAATTGTTAGTCTGAAGCTTAAATGAGAACGCCTTCTTCAGTTTAAGCCACCACATTATTAACATAGTTTTTTTCTTTTTCTTCGTAGAAAGATGAAAAACAAAGAGAGAAAGGGTTCTAACAAATGTGTTTTTTGTGAAATCGAATGTTGGTTTCTTTTGTATATATAGGAGAAGTAGAGTTCGAGTGATAACTAGAGATAAAATTGAGTAATTTTAGAGATAATTTAACTTTAATATTAGTAGTGCACATTTAAAATTTTATTAAGGTATCTTTGGGTTCAATAATTTAAAGAAGAGGATTGAAAAATCAATTCATTTTTTTCTTCAACAAAAATTTAAGTATATATGTATATATACTTGACACGTGCGTTACACGAGTATACCAATCTAGCACTAATTAAGGAAAAAATTAAGTTATATGCACTTTTATAAAAGAAATATATTATATTCATCTACTCTTGGATTGCAATATTAAACTAGGGAAGGTATTTATTTCAAATAAATATCAAAAAGAGAATTTGAACACCCTGTTTTAATAACACCCTCTTATGAGTCTAAAAAGTCGTAATAATCTTTCTGGCTTTAGTAAGAAGAGCTTTGACACATCAGTCTCATCTCAAATTTGCAACAAAACGTTGCCCTGGAACTGCCTTGTCATATCCCGCCCTTCCCTTGCCCCTTCTCATTTTCTATCGTAATGAAAACTACAAATGAAAGATACTTAAGTAAGAACAACAAAATTTCACTTAGAAAGAACACAATTTTTTTGCTGGTCTTTCGCCAACTGCCACTCCCAGTAGAGCAATCTAGCAGTTGTCGGAAAGTAAGAAAAGAAACAAGTATGGAGAATATTTGGATAAAATGGTGGGTACGAAAAATAGCAAACAAAAAATAAAAATTTAGGAGAAAATGAAAAACGAACCTTGGATAATCGTGTGGTGGGGCTGGGAAAATGAGACAAGAAGGACGACGACTAAGGAATAGTAGGTGAATTGGAATGTTATGTTCAATCTGGGAATTGTTATTCTTAGGCTTCAATGAAAGCGCCTTCTTTAGTATTTTTTTTTTTTTTTGGTTTTTCATCCGGTGTCCGGAGCCCACATTGGAGCTCTGACTAATCTGGATCGTGCTCTGCATAGCCCATTCGGGTGTGACCTCCCAACAAGATTTTCTCCATACCCAGGGTTCGAAACTGAGATCTCTGGTTAAGGGTGAAACACTCCTACCAGTGCACCACAACCCAGGTTGTGCCTTCTTTAGTTTGTGCCACACCATTAACATGTTTTTTCTTCTCTTTCTTTTTTTCAGAGAAAGATGAGAAGAAAAGAGAGAAAGAGTGCAAATTAATGAGTTTTTTATTTTGTGAAATCGAATGTTGATGACTTATGTATATATAGTGAGAAGTGGAATTTGGGTGATAAATAGAGATGAGATTGAGTAATTTTAGAGATAGTTTAACTTTAATATTAGTAGTGCATATCTTTTAAAATTTTATTAAGGTGTCATTGGGTTTAATAATTTAAAGAACAAGATTGAAAAATCAATTAATTTTTTTCTTCAATAAAAATTTAAGTGTGTATATATACTTGACACGTGTGTTACACGTTTATGCCCATCTAGCTCAGATTAAGAAAAAAATTAAGTTATAAGCACTTTTATATATATATATATATATATATATATTCGTCTACTCATGGTTGCAATATTATACTAGGGAATGATGAGAAGCAAAGAGAGAAATAGTGCAAATGAATGAGTATTTTATTTTGTGAAATCGAATGTGATGACTTCTATATATATAGTGAGAAGTGGAGTTTGAGTGATAAATATAGATGAGATTGAGTAATTTTAGAGATAGTTTAACTTTAATATTAGTAGTGCACATCTTTTAAAATTTTATTAAGGTGTCATTGGGTTTAATAATTTAAAGAACAAGATTGAAAAATCAATTAATTTTTTTCTTCAGTAAAAATTTAAGTATGCATATATACTTGACATGTGCGTTACACGTGTTGCCCATCTAGCTTATATTAAGAAAAATATTAAGTTATATGCACTTTTATATATTAAAAAAAAATCATATGCGTCTACTCTTGGGTTGCAATATTATACCAGGGAAGGTATATATTTCAAACAAATAATAAAAAGAGAATCTGGACACTCTCTTTTAATAACACCCTCTTATGAGTCTAAGGATTCGTATTAATCTTTTCGGCTTTAGTAAGAAGAGCTTTGACACATCAGCCTCATCGCAAATTTGCAACAAAACGTTGCCCTATTATAACCTGCCTTCTCTGGCCCTCCTCATTTGCTATCGTAATCAAAACTACAAATGAATGATACCTATGTAAGAACAAGAATTTAATTTCACTTAGAAAGAACACAATATTTTGTTGGTCTTTCGCCAACTATTACTCCCAGTGATGGAGCAATCTAGCGGCTATCGGAAAGTAAGAAAAGGAACAAGTATGGAGACTATCCGACAAAAAAGGTGGGTACGGAAAATAACAAATAAAAAAAAAATTCAGGGGAAAATGAAAAAAGGACCTTAGATAATTGTGTGGTGGGGTTGGGAAATGGGACAAGAAGGTCGACAACTAAGGAATAGCAGGTGAATTTGAATGTTATGTTCAATCTAGGAATTTTTAACCTTAGGTTTAAATGAAAGCGCCTTCTTCAGTTTGTGTCACACCATTAACATTCTTTTTCTTTTTCTTCAGAGAAAGATGAGAAGCAAAGTGAGAAAGAGTGTAAATGAATGAGTTAATTTTTTTTGTGAAATGAATGTTGATGACTTTTGTATATATAGTGAGAAGTGGAGTTTGGGTGATAAATAGAGTAAAATTGAGTAATTTTAGAGATAGTTTAACTTTAAAATTAGTAGTGCACATCTTTTTAAAATTTTATTAAGGTGTCATTGGGTTTAATAATTTAAAGAAAAGGATTGAAATATCAATTAATTTTTTTCTTCAATAAACATTTAAGTATGTATATATAATTGACACGTGCGTTACACACATATGACAATCTAGCTCGGATTGATTAAGACATTAAGTTGTGAGCATTTTTATAAAAAATAATAATTATATGCATCTACTCTTGGATTGCAATATTATATTAGGGAAGATATTTATTTCAAATAAATATCAAAAAGAGAATATGGACATCCTCTTTTTATAATACCCTCTTACGAGTCCAAAGAGTCGTATTAATATTCTCGGCTTTAGGAAGAAGAGCTACACATCAGACTCCTAGCAAATTTGCAACAAATCATTTCCCTGGAACTGTCCTGTCCTACCCCGCCCTTCCCTGACCTTCCTCTTTTGTATCGTAATCAAAACTACAAATGAAAGATACCTAAGTAAGAACATGAATTGAATTTCACTTAGATAAAGAACACAATTTTTAGTTGGTCTTTCGCCAGTTGCCACACCAGTGATGGAGCAATCTAGCGGCTGTCGGAAAGTAAGAAGAGGAATAAGTATGGTGAATATCAAACAAAAAAGGTGGGTACGAAAAATAGCAATAAAAAAATAAAAATATAGGAGAAAATGAAAAATAGGACCTTGGATAATCGTGTGGTGGGACTGGGAAATGGGATAAGAAGGACGACGACTAAGGAATAGTATGTGAATCAGAATGTTATGTTCAATCTGGATTTTTTAACCTTAGACTTAAATGAAAGCGTCTTCTTCAGTTTGTACCACACCATTATCATTCTTTTTTCTTTTTCTTCATAGAAAGATGAGAAACAAAGAGAGAAAGAGTGCAAATGAATGAGTTTTTTATTTTGTGAAATCGAATGTTGATGACTTTTGTATATATAGTGAGAAGTGGAGTTTGAGTGATAAATATAGATGAGATTGAGTAATTTTAGAGATAGTTTAACTTTCATATTAGTAGTGCACATCTTTTAAAAATTTATTAAGGTACTGTCATTGGGTTTAATAATTTAAAAAACAAGATTGAAAAATCAGTTAATTTTTTTCTTTAGTAAAAATTTAAGTATGTATATATACTTGACACGTGCGTTACACGTGTATGCTCATCTAGCTCAGATTAAGAAAAAAATTAAGTTATATGCACTTTTATAAAAAAAAAACCATATTCATCTACTCTTGGGTTGCAATATTATACTAGGGAAGGTATATATTTCAGATAAATATCAAAAAGAGAATCTGGACACTCTCTTTTAATAACACCCTCTTACGAGTCTAAGGATTCATATTAATCATTTCGGCTTTAGTAAGAAGAGATTTGACACATCAGCCTCATCGCAAATTTGCAACAAAACGTTGCCCTGTTATAACCCGCCCTTCCCGGGCCCTCCTCCTTTGCTATCGTAATCAAAACTACGAATGAAAGATACTTATACAAGAACAAGAATTTAATTTCACTTAGAAAGAACACAATATTTTGCTGGTCTTTCGCTAGTTATTACTCCAAGTGATGGAACAATCTAGCGGCTATCGGAAAGTAAGAAAAGGAACAAGTATGGAGAATATCCGGCAAAAAAGGTGGGTACGGAAAATAACAAACATATTTATTTTTAGGTGAAAATGAAAAAAGGACCTTAGATAATTGTGTGGTGGGGTTGGGAAATGGGACAAGAAGGACGACAACTAAGGAATAGCAGGTGAATTTGAATGTTATGTTCAATCTAGGAATTTTTAACCTTAGGCTTAAATGAAAGCGCCTCCTTCAGTTTGTGTCACACCATTAACATTAGTTTTCTTTTTCTTCAGAGAAAGATGAGAAGCAAAGTGAGAAAGAGTGCAAATGAATGAGTTTATTTTTTTGTGAAATCGAATGTTGATGACTTCTGTTATATAGTGAGAAGTGGAGTTTGGGTGATAAATAGAGATAAAATTGAGTAATTTTAGAGATAGTTTAACTTTAATATTAGTAGTGCACATCTTTTTAAAATTTTATTAAAGTGTCATTGGGTTTAATAATTTAAAGAAGAGGATTGAAATATCAATTATTTTTTTTCTTCAATAAACATTTAAGTATGTATATATACTTGACACGTGCGTTACATGCGTATGACAATCTAGCTCTAATTAATTAAAAAATTAAGCTGTATGCATTTTTATAAAAAAATATAATTATATGCATCTACTCTTGCATTGCAATATTATATTAGGGAAGGTATTTATTTCAAAGAAATATTAAAAAGAGAATCTGGACATCCTCTTTTAACAATACCCTCTTACGAGTCCAATGAGTCGTATTAATCTTTTCGGATTTAGGAAGAAGAGCTTTAACACATCAAACTCATAGAAAATTTGCAACAAAACGTTGCCCTGTCCTACTCCGCCCTTCCCTGACCCTCCTCTTTTGGTATCCTAATCAAAACTATAAATGAAATTAAAGATACTTAAGTAAAAACAAGAATTGAATTTCAATTTGAATAAAGAACACAATTTTTAGTTTGTCTTTCGCCAGTTGCCACACCAGTGATGGAGCAATCTAGCGGCTGTCGGAAAGTAAGAAGAGGAATAAGTATGGTGTATATCTGACAAAAAATGTGGGTACGAAAAATAGCAATAAAAAAAATAAAAATTTAGGAGAAAATGAAAAACAGGACCTTGGATAATCGTGTAGTGGGACTGGGAAATGGGATAAGATGGACTACGACTAAGGAATAGTAGGTGAATCCGAATATTATGTTCAATCTGGAATTTTCAACCTTAGATTTAAATGAAAGCATCTTCTTCAGTTTGTACCTCACCATCAACATTCTTTGTTCTTTTTCTTCATAGAAGGATGAGAATGTAGCATCCCAGAATTTTTTTGAGCTAAGACTCGAACCGTTCTTCGTAGTGAGTGAGATTTTTGCAAGGAATTTAAAATTTCTTGAGTATTAAGGTCACTAGATGTAGCACCTTGAGTCCCAAGAATTGGACTAAAGAGAAAAGCATTCAAGTCATTCTTAAGTTTTCTTAAGTTTTGGGTCAACTTAAAACGACCATAACTCCTAGTACAAGATGAGTTAGGTGAGCTACAAGATAGAAAATTAAATTTCTTCGAGTCCTCTTTCCAACGCCACCAAGTTTGCTAAATTACGAGCTTTGAGTAAAATGTTATGACTGATTTACTAACGACGCACAAACCTGGCAGCAGCTCCGCGATGGCTCCGCGTTACGGAGCCAATACGGACCTCACTGCCTGGTGAAAAATTATTCCGACTTCCAGCTCGTTTTAATTATTTCTTTAAGGGTATTTTAGTCCTAAAAACCCTTAGGAGGTCATCTAAATTTCCCTAAATGTGTAGAAAACCAGTTTTTCATAAATCAAACTCTCTCATCCACTCCAAAATTTTATGCTCAAGGAATTCAAGAAACACTAAGGCTAGGGTTCATCTTTCAAGATTTTCCTTCAAGTTGCTTCAAGAAGATGGTTCTTTCAGGTATGTAAGCTTCCGTAGTGTTGAGTTTGTTCACCCACACGCCAATCATGTTAATTTCAGTGTTAAATTCGTTCTAGAAAGTTGAAAGTATGATGTTCTTGAAATTGACTTTAGTTCTTGAGTTTAGATGAGATTATTGAGTTCTTGATGAAATCATGTCGATTTTACAGTTGTTTATGAGTAGGCTCTTGTGTTCATGTGCTGGGTATCTAAATCTAAAGCGGAATTGAGAAAAAGAACCGAGTTTAGGTGAATTGGGGTTAGAAAATGAAGAAGGAAAAAGTCAAGCGAATCTGGCACCTTGCTTCGCGACGCGGACCTGCCTCCCCATTTCTTAAAGTTTGTCTTCGCGTCGCGGAACTCTCTGCCTCAAATGTTAATTCGCGACCAAATATTTTAATTCATCTCCGCGTCGCGGACTTGCTTCCAGACAGTGATTTCTTGATCGTTTTTCATGTTTAACTTTCTAAAAACACTCCTAAACATCACGAGATTATTCCTATCACAAATCACAACCTTGAATTTATAAATCACATTCAAGGTGGAGTTGAGAGTCAAGTCTTGAGAGTTCTCTCAAACATTTTTGAGAAAGTCCCTTTGAGTCCTTTGAGGAGTCTTCTACAACTTCTAATAACTTGTTTCAAAACTCGAGTAAGTGAGCATGAGAGTGAGGAGAGTGTATTCATGAGTCTACACTATCACCTAGATCCTTCATATCATGAACCATAACTCTTGAATTCATAATGCACATTCAAGAGAGAGTTAAGAGTAGAGTTCAAGAAAGTCTTTGAGTTCAATTGTGAATCCTTTGAGATCCACCATCGATTTGAGTTAAGTTTTGAGAAGTAAGTGTGAGAATGAGAAGAGTCGTATACCTGAGTTCCTTATTGATAGTTTGACCCTTGAGTCGAATCGTTCATGCTTATAACTCCTGAATGAACTCCACTAGTTTAATTAGTATCTTTGAAAGAAGTAGTATCTTCAAGTTCTAAGTCTTGAGTATTGAGTTCCTAACCCTCTCGGGATTATAATCCTAATTATGGGACTATTACCTATTACCCATGAAGTCCATGAGTTGAGTTGTTCATGCCCATAATTCCGCGTGAACATTATAAGTCGAACAATCTTGAGATGAGAAGTATCTTTGAGTCCTTGAGTTGAGTAGTTCATGCTCATAATTCTGCATGAACCCTCTGAGTTGAGCATTCTTGAAATTAGTAGTATCATTGAAGTTCTTGAGTTCCAAGTATTTGAGTCTATCTATAGTTATTGAAAACCTTGCATTGAGTCGTTCAAGTCCATAATTCAGCGGGAACCATATTTTTAAGAAGTCTTTTACAAATGTTTAAACTTTGTTTTAAGACTTAAGCTTTGAATTTGAGTAAAGAGTAAGAGTAAAGTTCATTTTCTTTAAAATGGTATATATGAACTAGTATTCCCAAGAGTAAATGTTTTCACATTTAAGATGAGAGGAAACTGAGATTTTCAAAAGAGTTTTGAGCAAGAAAGGGAACATCGATTCCAAGAGAGCTTTTAAGCTAAGTTTTTGAGTAATTATCTCAAACTAAAGAAAGAGTTTTGTTTTTACAAATATATGAGCTAAGTATATTTTGGGAGTAGTATTGAGCACCGATATGTGGGCGAGTTTGAGTTCAGATAACTCACGTCTCCATAAACCATGTAGCCATCATGAGTAGTAAATGATCATACTTTTTAGATGACTCCTTAAAGATGCTTTTAGCATAAGCTAGTGGATCCACTAAGTTAAGCGTGCTATATGACGACAAAGTATAGGACAGTTTTGGCAGCGTGGGAAAGACGATGTATCACTACTTAGGCTCATAGTGGTGGTTGTCGGTTAGAGAAACTCCCACAGAAACTATATTACTTTATTATATAAGTAAAGTTGAGTTTGTTATTGCATTTTCTTTAACGAACTAAGTTATTTTTACTGTTTTATAAAGCTTTCCATATATTGTATGTTTATTGTTGCTTTATATTGAGTTGAGTACCCAGAGTCGAATATCATATCTTTGAGTTGAGTATCTTATCTCTGAGTTGAGTATCTTATCGTTGAGTACTTCTGAGTTGAGTAAGTTTGAATAGTTTTGAGTATCCTTGAGTATTCCTTGAGTTGAGTAAGTTTGAGAAGAGGTAAGTATGTTTCCTTTTTATCAAGTTTCAAGTCTATGTCTATGTTTTAGAATTCCCCTTACATGCTCGTACATTCCACGTACTGAGCCATTTGTCCTGCATCTTTTCATGATGCAGACACAAGGTATTCGGGATCATCAACAGGAGATTCGTTGATACATCCGGGAGTTTGAGTTAGCTATGGTGAGCCTCCTTGTTTCCGGAGGATTTCATTTACTTTTTAGTTTAGTTAGGATGTCGTGGGTCTTGTCTCGACTTCCATCTTTATCAGTTAGAGTCTTCATAGATAGTCAGTATAGTTGAGAAGTCTGTATTATTCATTTATTTTATTAAATATTTTAAAGACTTAAGTTGCCTATTTTATGGCAAGTTGAATATATCAATTTTATTCTATGTTGTTCATTTGAGTTAAAGTTTCCAAAAGTTGAGTTTATTAAATTTTATTCATTTTTAAGCTTTTGCATGCTTAAGTTAGTCTTCCGCTTGTAGTCAGCCAGGATGAGGGTTCGCTTGGGGACCATCAATGGTTCTTGAGTGCCAGCCACGTCTAGGGCATAGACTCGGGTCGTGACAGAGAAGCAAAGAGAGAAAGAGTACAAACGAATAAGTTTTATTTTGTGAAATCGAATATTGATAACTTCTGTATATATAGTGAAAAGTGGAGTTTGGGTAATAAATAGAGTTGGGATTAAGAAATTTTTAAAATAGTTTAACTTTAAATATTAGTAGTGGACATCTTTTGAAATTTTATTAAGGTGTCATTCGGTTTAATAATTTAAAAAGAGGATTGAAAAATCAATTAATTTTTTTCTTCAGTAAAAATTTAAGTATGTATATATACTTGATACGTGCGTTACACGTCTATGCCAATCTAGCTCTAATTTTAAAAAAATTAAGTTATATGCACTTCTATAAAAAAATAAATTATATTCATCTACTCTTGGGTTGCAATATTATACTAGGGAAGGTATTTATTTCAAATAAATATATATAAAAAAAATCTGGACATCCTCTTTTAATAACACCCTCTTAAAAGTCTGAAGAGTCGTTTTAGTCTTTTCGACTTTAATAAAAGGATCTTTGACACATCAGCCTCATCGCAAATTTACGACAAAAGGTTGCCTTGAAACTGTCCTGTCCTACCCCGCCCTTCCATTCCCCTCCTCGTTTGCTATCGTAATCAAAACTACAAATGAAAGATACTTAAGTAAAAACAAGAATTGAATTTCACTTAGAAAGAACACAATTTTTGCTAGTCTTTCGCCGGCTGCCACTCCCAGTAATGAAGCAATCTAGCGGTTGTCGGAAAGTAAGAAAAGGAACAAGTATAATGAATATCCGGCAAAAAAGCTGCGTACAAAAAATAGCAAACAAAAAATAAAAATATAGGAGAAAATGAAAAACGAACCTTGGATAATCATGTGGTGGGGCTGGGAAATGGGAGAAGAAGGACGACGACTAAGGAATAGCAGGTGAATTGGAATGTTATGTTCAATATGGGAATTGTTATTCTTAGGCTTCAATGAAAGTGCCTTCTTTAGTTTTTTTTTCTTTTTGGTTTTTCACCCGCTGTTTGGAGCCCACATTGGAGCTCCGACTTATATGGATCGCACTCTGCATAGCCCATTTGGGTGTGACATCCCAACATGATTTTCTCCATACCCAGGGTTCGAAACTGAGACCTCTGGTTAAGGGTGAAACACTCCCACCAGTGCACCACAACCCATGTTGGTGCCTTCTTTAGTTTGTACCACACCATTAACATGTTTTTTTTTCCAGAGAAAGATGAGAAGAAAAGAGAGAAAGAGTGCAAATGAATCGAATGTTGATGACTTATGTATATATAGTGAGAAGTGGAGTTCAGGTGATAAATAGAGATGAGATTGAGTAATTTTAGAGATAGTTTAACTTTAATATTAGTAGTGACATCTTTTAAAATTTTATTAAGGTGTCATTGGGTTTAATAATTTAAAGAACAAGATTGAAAAATCAATTAATTCTTTTCTTCAGTAAAAATTTGAGTATGTATATATACTTGACACGTGCGTTACACGTGTATGCCCATCTAGCTCAGATTAAGAAAAAAATTGAGTTATATGCACTTATTTATTTATTAAATAATATATA
>JAJOOF010064310.1:0-12323 GCA_029582545.1 Solanum lignicaule
TGTTTAGGTGGTTAAGGTTTCTTGAATTTGTATAGAACAAGTTTTTTCAATAAAAAAAAAGTTAACACCTTGAAGAGGATAAAATTATGCACCACCAATTGCTCAAGAAGGAGCATCTCAAACAAGGACCCCACTATTCAACGGAAAATACAATGGATGGTGGTAAAATAAAATGATGGATCATCTAGTACAAGAAAATCTTGATCTATGGGGAGTTATTCTAGATGGTCCCATCATAACTATGAAAAACAGTACAGATGGAATTACTGAGGTTCCTAAGTTGGAAAGGAATAGGATGTTGTTGATAAACTAGTTATTAAGAACAATGTGAAAGCCAATAAGATTCTAATATGTGGAATAGGTCTTGATGAGTACAACTAAATCTCTTCATGTCAAAATGAAAAAGTAATATGGGAAACGTTGCAGACAACCCACGAGGGAAAAACACAAGTCAAGAAATAAAAATTGTTAACTTGAAACGACAAAATGAGTTGTTCTGAATGATAGACGTTGAAACAATTAAAGACATGCATACAAAGCTCACGACTATCATCAATGAAATCTACCCATTAGGAGAAGTGATTACAAATGGAAAGGCAGTTAGAAAACTTTTGAGTGTTCTTCCTTAATCTTGAGAAAGCAAAGTGGAAGAAATTACTGAAGCACGCCATGTTGATACTCTAACCATGGATGAACATATAGGAAATCTCATGACTTATGAACTCAAGAAGAATCAACAAAACTAAATTAAAGAAAAGAGAAATGAGAAGAACCTGCTTTTCAAGGAAACAACACTAGATGACTTCGAGGAAGAGAACATTGCCCTGATGACCAAATGCAAACCCTTTCCTAAGTGGGCCATGAGAAATTTGATTTATCCTTTCACGAACAAACAGGGACCCAAGTAGATCTAGGTACCCAAAACTAATCTTTGACTGATTTTGCATGAACCATTTGGAGAAAATCTGTAGAAATGATAACTGGAAAGTGCATGCTCCTGAGACATAACATGCAACAAAAATAACTACCTCTCAGTGAGTGATTTCCAAGGCGGAAGTGTAGCTTCTGGAAACGGAAAGAATAGAGAAATAAAAAGAATTGTAATAGTAGGGCCTACTCACTCTCAAGAAATAAACAATGTGTACTATGTTGACAGTTTGCAACACATGGACTCTATTCCTGTCCTCAAAAGATGAAACATTATACATGTTTGAAGTCTTTGTTAGAAATTGTTGCAAAAGAAATTAAAATGTGAACTATCTAGCATCGACATAGATCATGCAATAGAATTCGAAAACTATTTTTTTTGAAATTTTGCACCAAAAATGGTATAGATCATAACTTTTCTGCACCAAGAGAAACACAAAAAATGGCATGATTGAGTGTAAGGACATAACTTTTGAAGAGTTTGTGCTAACCATGTTGATCACTAGCAGTCTCCAAAAGTTCTATTGAGTAGAGTCTGTAAATACCGCCTGCTACCTAGTAAACAGATGTATGACTCGATCAATTATTAACAAAACACACTATGAACTACTGAGAGGTAGAAAACTAAACCTGGCACATCTTAGAGCTTTTGGATGTTTTTGTTATGTACACAACAATGGAAATGATGCACTAGGAAAGTTTGATGCTAAAAGCGATGAGGGAATATTTCTTTGATATTCATCACACAATAAATTTTATATAGTCCATAAGAAAAGAACAAATCATGTTGAGGAAAGTACACATGTTATATTTTATAAAGCTAGTTGATGAGTCCACGATTTGGACTCATTTAGGGCTTTATTTTAACAGATTTATTATCCTCAAATGCATATTTTATGCCAATAACTAATGTAAATCCTTGATTTTCTGGTATTTAGATTGAGGAACAAAGAATTGAAACAATAGAGCAAAAAAAGGAACAAGGCAGTTGAAAGAACGAAGAAAAGAGGGATTGATGATCGCCTAACCCATTGGGCAAGTCGCCGAATGGCCACGATCTCGCCTAAAGTTCCAGTGTGCCAAGCCCTGAAGGAGAAAATCAAGTCGGCGATAGAAAGGAGAAATTGGCAAGTCGCCAAATGATTCCGCGATTGATCGCTCAAAGTTACAAAACTTGAAGATGATGAAGGCCAAAGCAAAAAGGCGATGGAATTGACCAAAAGGCAGATCGTCGAGTGGATCGGTGATCCTGACTTATTATGCCAAATGGTCCATCGCAGCATTCTTTTGGCGACTATAAATACATTTTGAAAGACGAAATTAATCATACCCAATTGGTGGAAACACAATTTGGTAACGATTTCTATCTTTTTATGATGTCAATCTAAAACCCCAATTCTTGGGGTGTGATTATGGGTTGATTTAGCTGATGGGTATTGTTAATTGATAGTTTAAATGTTGTTTAAAAGTGATTTCAATTAGTAATTGTGGTTTAATTTAAAGGGTTGTAGTGACAAATGCAATTCTAACTTCGTGTTTTTGGCTTGCTCGAGAGAGGTTTTAAAACCAAGATTACTGATTTGATGGTCTATGGATATTAGGTTTTCATGGGTTCAGCTAGAGAGAGTGAATCCTAAACCTTTTTCCACACATTCAGCTTGATAGAGTGAATGGACTAAAGCAAAAGCTATTCTTAAATGCTGCTTATTGGTGTTCGAGGGAAACCAATTTGATTCGGGGTAAACTGTTAGAGAGAAAGTTTATCCCTACTAAAGTCTAGCTTATTCCCTTATTTACAGCTATTTACTATCAATTACAATTACCCATTTGTCTACCTTAGCCCATAATCCAATCACATCCCAAGAACCCGTCACTTTACTTGTTTATTCATGTTATTTGTTGTTGTTGTAGCTGATAATTACAATCAAAACGCCTATATTTGACACTTGTGTCACCCCTAAATTTGAAACCATGCTTTTATTCATAAATTTTTTTACCTATGATTGACTTTTAACATATTTGTACTTGCTCTTCAATCTTAAGCACGTACCACTCCCTGTGGGATTCGACCTCAACTCACTTAATTGGGTTATATTATTGACTAACGATCATTGTCACTTAGTATTGATTTCCTGATACGTGAAATCAAAATGGCGCCACCGCCGTGGAGTGGTGTTGGTTAAGATTCTTGAATTAAGTTTAATTTTGTTCTTGTTAGTTATAGTTGAACTTATTTTTAGTTTTGGTTTTCGTGGGCTTGTTTAGAGCAGCATAAAAGAGCATATCTGGTAGCAACAGTGACCCAATGGATCACCCTCCTTTGAGATTGATGATTTTTATGGATAACATCCTAAAGTTCAAGCAATTGGAGGGTGAAGCCATTATGAGTTGTGGCAAAGGGTTAAGACCCTATTGCAGCAATGCCCAACTCATGGAATTCCAAATACGATGCTTCTGGAATGCTTCTACCGGGTCTTTCCCCAAAAATAGAATATTGGCTAACCAAATCTCTCCAGGTGGTGTCATCCAGATACCATATGCTAAAGCAGCCCAACTCCTTGATAACATGGCCAAAACCAACAAGGAGAAAGAAAAAGACTAAGAATTGGCCACATTGTTAACCCTGTTAGATGACTTGGCCAAGAAAGTCATGGAATTAGAAGTAGTGTCCAAGAGGAATGAAATGTGCATCCCCCCTAATGAGCATCGAAAGATGAAGAAACAAAAGGGTGGGCAAATTGAAGAGGTCCTCTTACTCATTCTACACAAAGTCAAAAATCACGACAGAGTGTTAAAGTAGTTAAGAGAGAATGTCTTGATGCTGAACCAGATGACAACCTCTCATTCCATGCTCATTTAGCTACTAGGGTCCCAAATGGACCAAGTGTTGTCTTACCTCTTCCCAGAGCCAAAAGAGTTCATTATGAAAATGAGGCAAACCCCACTAATGGAACTTAAGTGGGGACTTGCGTCATGCCACGACGTTAACTGAGGCACTTCTTGGGAGGCAACCCAAGTGTTTTATCGCTTTATTTTTGGTTTAGAAATAATAGTGTGTTGATTGTGCATGTTGAAGTGTAGAAAGTATTAGAAAGGTAGAGATTGGCGAGCTAAAATTCAAGTCGGTGCATCACCGAAGAGGTCGGCGAGTCCGAGTTGGATCGCCGTTGGACTCAAGACACTCTTAAGCTGGAGTCTGTAAAACCTGGCGAACCCAGGAGCTGATTGGTGAATCGCTAACTAGGTCAGCGATCACGACTTAGTCCGTCGTTTGGACCCTCACATTAAGTGGAGGTCCTGTAAAACTCGGTGAGGTAAGTGCCCACTCGGCGTGTCACCGTGTGGGTCGGCGAGCAAAACTAATGTCGCCAAATAGACGAGAACTTGACGGTTTTTAAAGGCCAAAGGCTTAAACTTTCAAACTCTTTCACTTTCCCTCACTTTTACTCTTCCCAAACTCACACCCAAACAATATTATCTATATTTCTTGCATTTTAATCGTACTTTGGTCATCCAATTTATGTTCAAAGTGGATTACCTTGCTGCCTAGCATTTCAATCTTGATTATTCGGCATCTAAGGTTGGTTTTCCGAACCCTGAGTTTATTTTTAGCAATTTGTACTCATTTGCTAGCAATTTGGTCTTAGTGATCTATGTTGGGCCTCTGTGATCTTAATTGTTTATATGTGTGCTAGTGTTAATTCGAAAATCTTGCCCATAATGCCTGTATTATTGAATTCCCGTGATTTTGTGTCTTAAAATTGGTTAAAATTTGTGAGGTTGTGCTTGCAGGTTGTTGGGTCTATTCGGGTGAAGTCTAAGTAGCCTGCATTTTTGCCAAATGACGTATTTTGCCCAATTATGGGGCGGTTGACATTATTCTTAAGGGCAAAACTCGCCAAATGGCCAAATTTGGCCAAACCAGGAGAAGTCTGAGTATCCCGAGAGCATGGGAGTAATGGGTCTTAGTTTAATTTGATAGGTGCATGTTTTGATTTTGTTTTCGGGGGTTGCGAGGTTGAATTTGAGGAGTTAGGTTGAAAGTAGGCACGTTGGGTCGAGCTCGCCGAACTACCACCGGTTCGCCATAGTTCCCCATACCGCCTTTTATTTCATACTATTTGTGAAGTTTGGTTACATAACTTTCGGAGAGAAGCCTGAGGCCGCCGAATGAACTTGGTGCTTCGCCAACAGTCCTCCTTAATTGCCCTTTGTCTGTGCCCCTTACCCTTAATTGCATTGTAACCTTCGGCGGGCCAATGCTTGCTCGCCGAATGTTGTCGGGGATTTACCAAAATGTCTTCCCATCACTGATATGCCATATTTTCTAAGATTTTTGAGCAAATCCTTTGGATGAGCTCGACCTTGCTCGCCAAAGAGATCCGGCGACTCACCGACTGGTTCGACGAGTCTGTCTGCAACTATTTTTTCTGTGCTTTTGCTTGAAGTGTTTCTCATTTTTTCCTCATGTTTTTTAGATATGGTATGGACAAACATCAACATGCCACCCTAAAAAAGAGCACGGGGTATAACAATATATGAAGGGGGAGCAAACCCTTCCAAAAGGGGCAGAACAGAGCCTCCAACTGTAGACAAGGACAAAGGCAAGAGGCCTGCATCTAAGGTTCCTATGCACAACAGGGAGAATGTATGCTAACTCCTGTGCTGCATTATTTGAGCCTTAGGACAGTCGGCCCCTACAGTACCGGCGGACATAGCTTCGTGCTAGAGCTCGTCTTGACCCATCTAGGGTCCCAGCTGCTGCCACTCCTCCTGCAGCTGATACTGTACTAGCTTCGGCACCTCATGTGGCTCCAGTCCCACTTGTGGTTCCTCCACCCTAACTCCTTAATTGATTGAAAGCAGATGAGTTGCAGACTATTTTGGAGGAGAAGTTGCTTTCTACAGAGGGCCTTGAAGGCAGCTACTCCAATGTGAGGGACACCCTCCACTTCCACCGGTTTGAGCAGTTCACCAGGCCTCGGGGACCCTATATTCCTTCATGGGTCCGGGAGTTCTATTCAACATATGGTGAATTTGTTCCAAAGAGCAAGAAGAAGGCCAGTGAATTCAGATCGGTTAAGTCGGTCATGGTCCGGGGTAAAGAAGTTGGATGCAATAGCGAGTACAAAATATTGTACTTGAAAGGGGTCTTAGATCTACGGAGGCATATGAGGGTTTGCCGGTTACTCAACCTTGTATGACTTGAAGGGATAGTTGGCTCCATTGATTTCCGATACCACCCCGAGGTGGATCTAGGTAGTGGTCCCCATAGAAAAAAGGGATTTGAGCATTGCTGCTCGGTTCTGGTTTGGCTTCATTAATAGCACCATAATGCCATCCAAGAACGAGTCTATTATGCGCCGCCCTAAGGCAACCTGCCTTGGAGGTATCATATCCCGGAGGAGAATCTACTTGGGACTCCTCATAGAGCAAGAGATGTCCATGAGGGCCAAGCACAGTCAGAGATCCTTGCCATTCCCGGTCCTGATCATGGAGTTGTGCAGGCATGCTGAAGTACCTTGGGATGATGAGAGATATATTGAGGTTACCCCTTCTTCCTCCACTGCATCCAGTGTATTGAGGCCGAGAACACACGAGAAGAGGCCAATAGGAGGAAAACAACTCTGATGGATACAACCCGGAGGTGGACATTGATTCGATACATGGAGAGGCATCTTTGCCTACTTTAGCCTTCGGGCCTTTAGGTACATCTGCACCGACTTTTTTTTCTTCATAGGCTCCAGGTGCATCTACCTCTGCCCAGCCTACCAAGATCACTCAGGCTATGATCCTGAAGATGGGGCAACTGGCCCATTCAGTTGATGTGAGGGCGACTAGACTAGAGAGATCTATCCTGTGGATGATTGAGGCTGCTATCTTAGCTGCACTTACCCCCCATTTAGACTTCCATTGACACTCTTACTATGAGAGTTAAGGCTTGTGAGAGCAGACAGGGGGAGACCTCCGAGGTTACGACTTTGAAAGCCGATGTAGCATATTTAAGGAAGGACGTAGGCTATCTAAAGTCTACTGACTTCACTTCATTACTAAAGGCTACTGATGATGTGTATGCTCCTGAGATTTCAGAGATTCCTCCGGCTACCACCAGAGATGTACATAGGAATTATATAGAAGTTGATGAGTCAGAGGCAGAGACTGATGAGGAGCAGATAGAGATAAGGGAGGAGAGCATATATGGAGAATTTCCAGATCTTGAGGAGAGGATTGCTCAGTTGGTGATCCAGACAGCGCTGACAGAGACTTCCATGGTAGCTCCTAGTGGACCTTCTCCTTCTGAGGTGACTTCGGGTACTGATGACCAGGTTCTGTGCACCATACAGGGCACTGAGGCCTAAATAAATGGAGCAACTGTTTAGACATGATCCCTTTTTACCTCCCTCTCTATCTTACTTTTTGAATTGTGGATATTATTTTTCTTGCATTTGAGGATAAATATTTTTTATTTGTGGTGGGGTGAGGCCCACCTTGTGTGACTATTTTTCTGTATATAGTTGGGTTTTTGAGCTATAACTGTGTTTTGCACTGTTTTTGTGGATGACTGAGCTTGTGATTCCTTATTTTTAATTGAAATGATTTTTGGACCCTTCTGGAAAATTTTGTGCCACCATTTGTTTGTGTTTGAATGTGGTTGTTCTCTTGCAAATTTGAGTATCGTTCTTGATCAATACCGATGACTTGAATAGTGCTAATAATCGAACAAAAATGAATATGCAGCTACGATAAGGCCAAATGAAGTTGCATAGACAATATGTGAACCTTTTCAATTTCGTTGTGACTAGCCAAGTATCGAATTGAGTCTCTTGTGATGAACATTGCACACTAGCAAAAGTGTGGAGTATTGTTTGACATTGGTATCAATGCCTTTGTGATGAGCTTACAGTGAACCATGCGTGATGAAACCTAGAATTTTCCCCGTTGGTCCGGTTGACTAAGTGATGCAAGTTCTGGAGATGAACGTAGGCAACTTTGAAGAGTGTGAAACAATTTGACATTATACCTCTTTTTGTGGCCTACCTTGTGAGTGTATCAAATTCGCTTGAACACCTTTTGAGCCTGACCCTTTTCATGGAAGAAACTTGATGAAATTGTGACCTTTCTTGATCCATTACCCTTAATCCTCATGATTTTTGGTTTATGTGAATAGCCAACTTAGGCCAAAACCCTAAGTCGGGGGTGTGTTGAAAAGAGAAGGTAAATCAAGAAGTACAAAGAAGTCCCTTTCGACCCCATGGTTTTGTGAAAGATGGACCCCTTCCATACAAAAAAAAGAGAGAAAAAGTAAAAGAATGAAAAAGTTGTGGAATAAAGTTTTGAAATTGCAAAAAGAATTAGGGTGTCCAACAGTCCATGGAAAGTGAATAATGGGGTGACCTTTGAGCATATATGAGAACGATAAAGACAAGGGAAGAAAGTGTTGTTCACGCTACATCTCATGAGGATAGAAGCCACTGAGCCTAAATGACCATACATTTACACTCAGCCCTGTTACAAACCTTGAGAAGACCTTTTTGATCTAAAGTGAGCTGAAAAAAGTGTTGATTGGAAAATACAGGCAAACCTATGGGTGAAATCATGCATTGTGTTCATCTTTGTGAGTGTGAGTGTTGCATTTGATTACGAAGCTTTAAATTGTTGAACCATTGTGCGTGAATATCGAATCACTCTTTGTGTGAGGGCATTTGAGTACCTTTGTTGAGCTTGAACTTGCATTTGAAGCAAGTATTGTGAACTTGAGAGTCTTTGATAATGGTGAGTCACAACTTGAATCTTTGAGTGCACATTTGATCCTTGAATGAATAAGTTGAGTCTCTTTGTGTGCATTCATGATTGAGTCTTATGTAGCACTGTTTGAAACATCCTTTTTAAACTGCTGAACTTGAGTTTTACTTGGGGACAAGCAAAAGTTTAAGTTAGGGGTGTTGATGAGTTCACGATTTGGACTCATTTAGGGTTGTATTTTAATAGATTTAGTGTCCTCAAATGGATATTTTGTGCCAATAACTGATGTAAATCCTTGATTTTCAGGTATTTGGATTAAGGAACAAAGCATAGACACTAATGATAAAAAAAAGGAACAAGGCAGTTGAAAGAACGAAGAAAAGAGGGCCTGATGATCGCTTAACCAATTCGGCGAGTCGTCGAATGACCATGATCTCGCCTAAAGTTGCAGTGTTCCAAGCCCTGAAGGAGGAAATCAAGTCGGCAATAGAAAGGAGCAGTTGACGAGTCGCCGACCAGTTTCGCGATGCAGTGCTACATCACCCAAAGTTACAGAACTTGAAGATGCTGAATGCCAAAGAAAAAAGGCGATGGAATTGACCAAAGGGCGGATTGCCGAGTGGATCAGCGATCCCGAATTATTGCGCCGAATGGTCCATTGCAGCACACTTTTGGTGACTATAAATACATTTTGAAATTCTTAGTTTAGTATCAAATTTTTATCATTTTCAGTATCAAATTTTTATCATTTTCAGTATCAGTTTTTAAAGTTTTAGAACTCTAAGTTTGGAGACAATATTTTTCTTAGCTTTGAAGATTTCCATTTTTGAGAAATCGGAAGTGGGTCTTTGAAATTCTTCGGTCTTTGAAATCCTTCAACCTTGACCTTTGTAAAGATGAAATTAATTGTACCCAGTTGATGGAAACACAATTTGGTAACGATATCTATTTTTTTATAATGTCTAGCTAAAATTCTCAATTCTTGGGGAGTGATTATGTGATTATGGGTTGATTTAGCTGGTAGGTATTGTTAATTGATAGTTTCAATGTTGTTTAAAATTGATTTCAATCAGTAATTGTGGTTTAATTTAAAGGGTTGTAGTTGCAAATGCAATTCTAACTTCGTATTTTTGGCTTGCTCGAGAGAGGTTTTAAAACCAAGATTACTGATTTGATGTTCTATGGGTATTGCATTGTCATGGGTTCAGCTCGAAAGAGTGAATCATAAACCCTTTTCCACACATTCAGCTCGAGGGAGTTAATGGACTAAAGCGAAGGTTGTTCTTAATTGCTGCTCATTGGTGTTTGAGAGAAACCAATTTGATTCGGGGTAAATTGTTAGAGATAAAGTTTATCCCCACTAAATTTTAGCTTATTCACTGATTTACAGCTATTTACTATCAATTGCAATTACCCATTTGTCTACCTTAGCCCATAATCCAATCACATCCCAAGAACCCGTCTCTTTACTTGTTTATTCGTGTTATTTGTTGCTGTTGTAGTTGATAATTACAATCAAAACCCCCATATTTGACACTTGTGTCAGCCCTTAATTTGAAACCATGCTTTTATTCGTAAATGTTTTTACCTATGATTGATCTGAACATATTTGTACTTGGCTCTTGAATCTTAAGCACGTACCACACTCTGTGAGATTCGACCCCAACTAACTTAGTTAGGTTATATTACTAACTAACGATCGTTGGCACTTAGTATTGGAATAATTGTCTTGATACGTGAAATCACTAATCACATTGCTAATAAAGATTTCTAAGTTGGTTGCATATATATAGGTGTAGACAATAAAATTCGCGTCGAGAAAACAATAATCAAGAACGAAAAATTATAGCAACAATCGTATTTATTATTTCAAAGTGCGGGTGTTACAATCTCTATGATTCCTCTGAATTCACCTTTTCAAATATGATTCAAGGGCTTTAAAGCTTGATCTTGAATCTTTGATGATTTTGAACTTTGAACTTTATCTTGATCTTGAATTTTGCTTGAATTCAAGGGCTTCGAGCTTGTTCTTGAACCTCATAGTCTTGATCTTAATCGTTCTTGAACTTAAATGCTTGAATTCTTAAACTTGTAGCTTTATAGAGAATTTTATGGCGTTTGTACAACGAATTTTTTCTAACTTCTTGTTTAGAAATTTCTTTCTTCTATTATGAATTATGAGGACCCCTATTTATAGTTTTGGAATAGAGAAGTTGCGATTGGAACGGGACTCCCTTCGACCAATTAGATTTAAGTGACATGTCATATGGGCTTTATGGAGCAGGGTTGTCATCTTTCACACATGTCATGATCCTATTGGCTTATTTGTTTAACTTGGCATGCCACGTCATTTGCCACATGGCACCAAAAGAATGGGCCTCTAGGATAAGATGTGAACTGTTGCTTGGAACTGATTCGCAAGCGTCAACTGTGAGGTAATTTCCCCTTCTTTATTTGTATTTTATTTTATTTTATTATGTGGGTTTGTTTATAGGTCAATAGGAGCAACGTGGAGGCTGAACAATAGAGAGCTATATCACACATGAATTTGATCTTGTGGTGTGAAGGGATGTGTTTAATGTCCCCGCCTTGAAGATTACTAACTTGAGGCTTTACTAGAATACTTGTATTTAACGTCCCCGCCTTGAAAAAAAATACTACTCTCAAGGCGTTATAAGGTTCTGAATACTTAACCAACTTGAGGCTTTACTAGAATATTGTGTTTAATGTCCCCGCCTTGAAAAAAAATACTACTCTCAAGGCGTTACAAGGTCCCGAATACTTAACCAACTTGAGGCTTTACTAGAATACTTGTGTTTAACGTCCCCGCCTTGAAAAACAATACTACTCTCAAGCCATTACAAGGTCCTGAATACTTAAGCATAAGGTGTGAAGGGATGTGTTTAATGTCCCCGCCTTGAAGATCACTAACTTGAGGCTTTTTCAAGATCCATAATGCTTAAATCATTCACCCCTTCTTAATTACCCCTTTTTTTTTTAAGTTTTATCTTCTTTCTTGCATCATCATAAGTAAATATTAACACTTTTTTTTTTTTTTGCAGTTTGAACAATGGTTTTCTTCAAGGATTATACTTGCCCGTCTTCTCAACTCAAATATCTCATCGTTGGAACAGAGGGTAGTACGGTGGAGACTAAGTTTTTGGTCCAGGATTCTTTTGTTGGTCGTTATGTTGATCCATGGCCACAATTGAGGAACACGCTTCATATGAGAAGTTGGACATCCGAATACGATCACAAATCTAATATAGCCTCAAAAGCGTGGTATCTTGAGAAACCAAATCCTCAACGTACAAACATCGCGAGCACTCTTTCAAATTTAGGTCGCCGAATGATTCTAAAGGAACTACGTTGGGGGGACAACATTGTTCTTGAAGGTGAATATCACTGCATTCCGGGATACTGGGAATGGACAGAAGATGTCTTAAGCAAAAATGGGCAAAGTCTAAACAATGCTTGTATTTCTGATGCTGTATTTGCTTCTCTTTTAACTTATGATCGGAACTCCAATATTATACAAGCCTTTTGTGAGGCTTTGTGCCCTCAAACAAATACATTACTTACATCTATTGGAGAAACATCCATATCTCTTTGGGACTTGCATATTCTAGGTGGTTTGCCAATTAGCGGAGTCC
>JAJOOF010064311.1:0-11674 GCA_029582545.1 Solanum lignicaule
GCTTCATATGAGAAGTTGGACATCCGAATACGATCACAAATCTAATATAGCCTCAAAAGCGTGGTATCTTGAGAAACCAAATCCTCAACGTACAAACATCGCGAGCACTCTTTCAAATTTAGGTCGCCGCATGATTCTAAAGGAACTACGTTGGGGGGACAACATTGTTCTTGAAGGTGAATATCACTGCATTCCGGGATACTGGGAATGGACAGAAGATGTCTTAAGCAAAAATGGGCAAAGTCTAAACAATGCTTGTATTTCTGATGCTGTATTTGCTTCTCTTTTTACTTATGATCGGAACTCCAATATTATACAAGCCTTTTGTGAGGCTTGGTGCCCTCAAACAAATACATTACTTACATCTATTGGAGAAACATCCATATCTCTTTGGGACTTGCATATTCTAGGTGGTTTGCCAATTAGCGGAGTCCCTTACGAAGAAGTGATACCTAACTCCACGGAACTTACAGGTTTGGATGACAATAGGGAAAGATTTCTTCCTCGAACTTGCGAGTGTATGTTTTCTGCCTTTCATCATCTTAAAGAGAAAAATAATGGTAATATGAGGGTCTCTTTTAATGAATGGATACAATTTTGGTGCAAGAAAGATCGCAAATATGAGCTAGCTCCCCCAAGGAAAGAAATCTCGACGTCTGTCATCTACTCATAATACAACAGGTGAGATACCTACTGAGATAAACACATGGCCAAGTACTCCAGAGATGGTATTTTCTAAGCTTGGAGTGAAACACCAAAAATATGAAACTTATCTGACGGCCTTTTTGTCATGTTGGTTATGTGCCTTTGTATTTCCGTCTGAAGAAGGGAATTTTGTTCGGCCTGAAACTTTCAAGATAGCAAGCTTAATGGCGAGTGGTAAAAGGGTTAGCCTTGCGGTTCCGGTCTTAGCAAGCATATATCATGGCTTAAATAACATTTCAAATTCTTCACTGTTAGACCATATATGAGTCTGTTTTCCCATCCACTAAGTTTATGGTTGGCTTGCTTATTATCTCAAGACACACTATCCGCTTACTAGTGGACCTTCTCTTCCACGAATGGTGGTATATTCTGGGGAAGGCGCTGCAAAGTACATTGACAAAGATGAGGCAAGAAAGCGTTTTCATCGAGGGGAAAGCATTGTATGGAACGCAAACATGCTTAGTAGGCCTCACCTAACTTATTATATTGATGATGGAAAAGCACCAGAGTTGGAGCTAGCTTATTTTATGAACCTTCGTTTTAATTATCTTCCATTGAGGAGGGGAGGTTCCTTTGTTATTGAGCCATATAGTCTGCACCAATTTAGTCGCCAATTTGGTTTTCATCAAGATATTCCTGTCTATTTAGAAAATAATATTCGTGTTGAGTCACTTGATGAAGGCCTTAGATATTGGCGCATTTGCATATCACGTGAAACTATGTCTAAAGCGACATTTCCTTCTGCGGTAACTTCCGCAAAGAAGCTTTATACTACTCAATATTCATCTTGGTGGGAGAGATCCTATGGAATGGTTCTTGAGGATAATTTGGATGTTATGGAAGAGAAAGCTGGGTCAGAATTTGTTACCCTTTTAGAAGACAAAAGTCAAGATATCAAGAAAACACTTTCAAAAGTCAAGACACCACTTGCTCCCCAACATCAAAGTAAGAAGCTTAACTCCTCTATGGTATCTAAGAAAGAAGTAGTTCATACTTCTACTGATAAAGAGAAATGTCCCCAATTTCTCTTATCTAGTAAACGGGCCCTTCAAGAAACAAGCAAAACTAGCAAGGATCGATGTTGGAAGAGGCAAAGGGTTGAACTATCTGGGGCTGAAGTTGTTGATTTAAGAGTAGTAGAAGTTCAGAGTGTCAATAGTCCTTCAAGATCAATGACAATTCAGAGTGACAAGGTTTACTTTTTTTTTTTTTTAATAAAATAACTTTGCTAACCCACTTTTTCCATGTGTAGGTTAACGTTGTCGGACTTCCACTAGGATCGCCACATGAGATGCCACAAGTTAGCGATGAGTCTACTGCAATATCAAAACCTAAGGCACAATCAATTTCAAATATCGAGCAAGAGCAAAAGACATCATCTACTTCTTGTGGCCAAACTTTAAAAGGGTTGACTCCTAATTCAAATGAGTTTTCCCGAGTTCTTTCAAAGAGTAATGGAGCTATGTATGTCTTCGAAGGGAAATGTGTTGTGTTCAACCACAAAAGAAAGTACATCTTGGGTCTTTGGGAAGAGATTTGTGGAAAACTTTCCAGAACTTCTCTAGACAATATTTCATCTTACAAAGATAATACTTGTGAGATTTTGAAGGAGATGAGTGAGATGAATTTATTAGATCTTTCGCCATTGAAGAGCTTGGTAGATTCTCTTTTTGATCATGCTACTTCTTATGATCAAGAACACTCTAATTTTGTTGACAAGGCGCATGAAGATAAGAAAATGTAGTTGATTTCCAATGCCAAAGAGCGTCTCGAATTGTTCAAAGTAGAAGAGGGTGAGAAGGCAAAACATGTTTCTTCTAACAAGAAATCACTAAAGAAGGTTAAGTGGAAGCTAGCAACTTTACAAGGAGAGCGAGAGGGACTTGAAGCTGTTTTAGAAGCTGCTAAGAAGAAGGTTGAGGAGGTTCAAGCCAAGATTTTAGCTACAGATGATGAGATATCCTCGTATGAAAGTGTGAGTTTATTAACGCTTGAAGATTCACTTCGTTTGTAACAGAAAAGAGAGTGCTTGGAGGCTAGTTGTCAAGATTTGACTACCTAGAAGTTACGCTTAGATTAGGCTTTTTCTTCGTGTTTCCCTTCTTTTTTTTTTCTTTAGCATTTGATTAATGTTTTAGACAATTTTATAGTAATGAAGTTCTTTCTTTTTTTCTTTTTTTTCATATCATGCATTTTTATTTCATAATCCAATTTGAATTTGCTCTTTAATTCTTAAACCCAAGCTTTTAGTAATTGAAAGTCAATCCATATTTTGCCTGCCAATAAGAATGAATATAGTGCAAGTTCCACATTTTTAAGTTTGCACATTCAAACTTGCGTTATCAATTTTGTGGAATTTAACTCGTAACAAGTTTTAGGGCCTTAACTTGTAAATTAATAGAATTCGAAGACATTGACTTGTAACTTGGTTGATTTAATAGTCTAACATGCAAACTTGTAGGACTTCTCATATTTATTTTGTCGGATTTGAAGACTTCAACTTGTATATATAGAGGATTCAAATATTTCAACTTGCATACTGGTCTGAATTTAAACACTTCAAGCCTACTGTCAAAGAAGCTCATATTTCATAAGGGTTTGCCCCCATCTATTGACCATTTAATACTTCGTACAAATCTACAGTTTGATGAGACAAAAGATAAAACAAAACACTTATCGCTTAGACTGACATGTGACAGATCAAGTAGGAACATGTGGTTTTTTGACACTCATGCAACTAAACTTAGGATATATTCTAAGCGCCTACGTACCTCAGTGAAGAGGATCAAGTCACAACGTAGTTCTAGGGGATTGAGTGAATATTTTTTGTTTTTTTTTTTTTTTGCCATACACAGTTTATACTCTTGCGGGCCATGAGTGGCATGCAGTTTAGGCCCGTACCTTAAGGAGCATCATCTTACTTCAAGGGTAGTACCTCTTTAAGAATTTTGCATTAATAGGACCGATCTTTACGCCATCTGCATCAACAAGCTTGTAAGCACCATGTGAATATGCTTCTTGTACAACATACGGTCCATCCCACTTTGAGGTAAATTTGCCCCTAGACTTGTGCGAAGTAATGATGGGTCTTCTTACTGTGAGAACTTGGTCTCCAACTTGGAAACACCTCAAGCGAACTTTCTTATTAAAAGCACGAGATAGACGAGCTTGATAACATTCAAGGTTTTGTTGGGCTTCTACCCTCTTTTCATCAAGTGCTTCTAACTCAGCAAGACGCAGTCGAGCATTTTCTTCTTCACTGAGCCCTTTTTGAATAGTAAGTCTTAAGGAAGGTATTTGACGCTCGAGTGGCAGGACTGCTTCCACTCCGAAAGCAAGTGAATATGGTGTTTCTTGAGTTGGTGTGCAGTATGTTGTCCTATATGCCCACAAAGCTTCTTCCATTCATTCATGCCAATCCTGTTTGGACTTGGAGACAACTTTCTTCAGAAGGTTGCATAGAGTCTTATTGAATGCTTCAGCAAGACCATTGGCGGCAACATGATACATAGAAGATTTACGCTGCTTGAAGCAAAAGAGATCACAAATTTTGTTCATTAACCTGTTATCAAATGTCTTTCCATTGTCCGTTATTATGTAGCGAGGGATGCCCAAGCGATAGATGATATTCACTCGGATAAAATTTGCAACATTCTCTTTCTTCATTTCTTTAAGAGTAACGGCTTCAGCCCATTTTGAGAAGTAATCTGTTGCAGCCAAGATGTACAAGTGCCCACCAGAAGATTTTGGTAGTATACCCATAACATCCAATCCCCAAGCACCAAATGGCCAAGATGCGATAGTTGGGTGCAATACTTCAGGCGGCTGATGTATGAAATTTACATGAAATTGACAAGCATCACAGCTTTGAGAATAATCTAAGAAATCCTTCACCATGGTTGGCCAATAATACCCCATCCTCTTTATGTGAAAGTGGAGTTTCGATCCAGAATGATGTGATCCACATACTCCTGAGTGTGCTTCTTGCAGAGCTTGAATTGCTTGTTCCTCTCCCAAACATCATAATAGTACACCCTCAAATGATCTTCTATATAATGTGTCCTTGTAGTAAAGGAAGTGAGGTGCACGACGACGAATGTCAGTCCTTCTCCTTGGATTTTCTGGAAGTATCCCATAACACATGTAGTCAATAATGGGTTATCTCCAATCTTCCTTTATGGCTTAAAAAATGGCAACGAGATGCGCAAGCTCATTTTCTATATATTCTTCCTCATTTGGCGGTGGTACTATCCATCTTTGACAAATAGTAACTTGTGTTTGATCAGGAAGGGTTAGCTTTGAAGCCAAGGCAGTCAATGCATCAACTTTCTTATTTTCTGTTCTACGCACATGTTGAAGGGTTACATCTCCAAGCCATCCTATCAACTTTTGAGCATAGTCATGATAAGGATGCAATTCGGGCTTCTTCACCTCATAACTTCCCAAGAGTTGGTTGATCACCAACTGAGAGTCACCAAAGACTTGTAAGTGTAATTGCTTCATGTCGACGACCATCTCAAGTCCAAGTATCAATGCTTGGTAATCAACGACATTATTAGAGCAACATTGCTTCAAAGTAAAGGAGAATGGTAGAATCTCTTCTTGCGAAGTGATGAACACCACGCCAGCGCCAGCTCTGCCACGATGTGCAGCCCAATCAAAGTACATTTTCCAAGGAGGTTGAATTTCAATAGACATCGCATCTTCATCAGAAAGATCATCAGATAATTCCCAATCATCGGGTATCGGATGGTCTGCCAAGAAATCAGCTAATGCTTGTCCCTTCACAGCTTTCTGAAGGATGTACACAATCTCAAATTGTTGGAATTGGAGGTACCATCTTGCTAGTCGATCAATAAGGACAGGTTTTGACATAACAAACTTGATGGGATTTGCTCTAGAAATGAGGCGGACAACATGCGCTTGAAAATAATGCTTCATCTTTTGAATCGAGAAGACAACTACCAAGCACAACTTTTCAATTGGCGAATAGTTCAGCTTATTCGGTGTCATCATTCTACTTAAGTAATAAAGAGCGTTTTCTTTGCCTTTACTATTCTCTTGAGCTAGCAGGGCTCCTACAGACCTTTCTTGTGCCGCAATGTAGAGTATTAATGGCTTTCCAGGTATAGGGGCTGCCAAAATTGGAGGTTTTGCTAGATACGATTTGATACTTTTAAAGGCATCGCTACATGTTTGATCCCAATAAAAAGGAGCACCTTTCTTCATGAGATGATCGAATGGTTGGCATCTTCCCACTAGATTTGAGATGAATCTCCTCAAGTAGGCTAACTTTCCTTGGAGACTTTTTAACTCATGAATATTTTGAGGCTCAGGCATCTTCGATATTCATGAACTTTGGCTTAATCAATTTCAATTCCTCGATGTCTCACAATAAAGCCAAGGAACTTGCCAGAAGTAACTCCGAAGGCACATTTCAATGGGTTCATCCTTAGTTGATATCTTCGGAGCAACTCAAACACCATTCTTAAGTCTTTCAAATGATCATCCCTCTTTCTTGACTTTACCACCAAGTCATCAACATAGCATTCAACATTTTTATGGAGCAAGTCATCAAATATATTTTGCATAGCCCTTTGATATGTGGCACCAGCATTCTTTAAACCAAACGCCATCACTTTGTACCAATAAATACCCTTAGGCATGCGACATGTGGTGAGTTCTTCATCCTTTGGAGCCATGTGGATTTGATTATAGCCAGAAGAATCGTCCATGAATGACATCGCCTCATAACCAGTGGTAGCATCAATCATCAGCTCCGTAATGGGAAGAGGAAACTCATCTTTAGGACATGCATTATTAAGATCTCTAAAGTCAACACATACTCTAATTTGACCATTCTTCTTCCTTACAGGAACAATACTTGAAATCCATATAGGATATTTGACTTCACGAATAAAGCCTGGCCTAAAGCATCTTTGAGCTTGCTTAACAAGAAGAGAACCATTTTTGACTGCCAATTGATAGACCACTACTTTAGGATTCAATCCAGGCATTTCTTTGTAACTCCAAGCGAAGACATCCCTATATTCTTTGAGTATATTTATATAAGCGATTTCTTCATCAACTTCTAGAAAGGCACTCAAGTAAGTTAGCCTTGGGTCTTCATCAGTGCCAAGGTTAACTTCTTTCAAAGGATCTATTGTGGTCTTTACTCCTTCTTCAAGTTCCGGTGGAGCATCTCCAGCATCTTACTCTTCTAAAGGATCATTGTCATTGACAGATATATGACAACACCAGATAATATCTTCTAACTCTTCATCAATCTTCATTTGAGGCAAATAATCGTACTCATTTTGGATTGTAATATGATTTGAGGAGCCTAAACTTTCTTCATCTTCCTCGCGCTCCTAGGTGTAAACCACAGTGTGAACCTTTGCCTTGAGCTCCTCTTTGCATGAAACTACAAGTTCCACTCGTCGCCTCATTCTAGAAGGAATTGAACTTTTGAAATCCTTTCGAACCAAATGTGAAACAGGCGTTGTAACTTTTAAATAACTTCTCAAATTCTTATTTTTCTTCAATGGACCTAACCTCTCAAACATAGAAGTTCTTGTAGTCGATTCTCCAAGTCGATCAACGACGGAATGCTTTTTTTTGGGAGTAGAGACATTATCTTCAAAAGTTATATGGTTGTTGCTTGCCCTTCTTATGGAAATGCGAATTGGTGGTGGTTGGCTATAGCCTAGGCCTTCACGTGCTTGCCTAGTTGTATCTTCTAATACAAGTTTCCCTAACATTAATGGCTCATCAGGGTTGTATCCAGCTTTCACAAATAACTTGTAAGCATTGGGATCAAAACCTTCTCTTGTGCGTTTTGTAGGGAGCGCCACATCTCGCACTTGATTTTGAGAGTTTGACTTTTCTGGCAGCTTTGAAGACAAGTTTATGGCATCAATCCGTCTGATAGGAAGAGTTAGCCCTCTCAATAAGTTTTCTTGAAGGTTAGATGATTGACCTTCTTCTTTCTTCACTTTTGGAACATAGCAAAGTCTAGAAGTTAGCTTCTTCTTCAAAGACATGATCTTTCCTTCATTAACAATGGGACAAAGTTATTTGGTGTCAACGTTTACCTTTCCGACTGTCGCATCGATTCTTTTGCTTATGACCTTATTGGAGATGATTGATTTTACATCATTAGATTTGGCCCCTTTAACAACATAACTTTTCAAATAGAATTTCGCATCGGCAAAGTGTGTCTCAACTTCGGTGAAAGGATTATCATCTGCAACTATCTTCCTTTCAATCCCGCCTTCAAGATACTTCAAACATTGATAGTAAGAGGATGAGACAATTCTATTCTCATGTACCCAAGGTCTGCCAAGTA
The DNA here is from genome assembly GCA_029582545.1 of Solanum lignicaule. NCBI lineage: Eukaryota > Viridiplantae > Streptophyta > Magnoliopsida > Solanales > Solanaceae > Solanum > Solanum lignicaule. Next base: position 8,054 of record JAJOOF010064311.1, read on the forward strand.
ATATATTGTACGACGTCTTTGCGTCAATCACATGCATCCATGAGCTTGATAGCAAACCTTCCATGTGGATCTCTAATTTAATAGAGCCTATGGACCTCTGCCCCCCTTGATTAAAACCTTGTATCAATAGACGACTTTCACTAAGTTCTCCAGTCGTGATGCTGAGTTCCTTCAATGTGTGGATAGGCAGAATGTTGACTCCAGATCCTTCATCTATTAAGATTCTATTTATCTTCTTCTCTAGCACGTGACCCGCCATATACAAAGGACGATTGTGTAGTGTTTCACCGAATAGAAGATTATTATCTGTAAATGTGATATTTGTATCACATGCATGTGCTTCTTGGGATGAAGGTTCAATAGGTGTTTCAGAAGGTGAAAGAGACATCATTGACGAGATTTCCCTTGTTGTCTTTTCATCGTCATTAGGAGACACTTTTGGTGATGATTCACTCGTTGTTCCTTCTTTGTCAGTAGGAGGCACCTTCATTGTTTCTGCTTTATCAACATTGAAACATGATGCCTCGACATTGTCTTGAGTAGACTTTATGTCGAACAAACTTGGTAAGAATTCCTCTAGAGTCACAGGACGTCGGGGTTTTTGGTAGTGATGCACTTCTACCTTTGCCCTCTTCTGGCGCTTGATTGATTTCTGCTTCTCCAATTTCTTCACCATTTTTCCTCTAATCGGTGGCTTGGATGGTTCTTTTCGTAAGCTTGACTTGTTGCGTCTTCGCATAGTTACAAGAATCCAGCCTTTGTCACCATCTATATCAACTTCCTGCTCCAATGACTCTTCTTCATGATTTTCAGAGATATATATTTGGACCGGATCGAGTGAGCCAAACGTGATAGAGATCTGGTTAGAACTAGCCTTCTCATCATCAAGGACAATTTTCTTTTCGTTAACCAATCGCATCACTCTATCCTTGAAGACAAAACATTTTTCGAGAGGATGGCTCACAAGTCTATGATACTTGCAATAATTTGGGTCATCAGCTTTTCCAGCTTCATCAGGTCGCTTCATCTCTGGCAAGTCAATGAGCTTTAACTCCAGAAACTCATCAGAAATCTCATAAACTTCAGAATCCAAGAAGGGATATTTTTTTCCTTGCATCTCCCTTAGTGTCGACTTTTGATTTAAACGTGCTTGGAAAGCCGTTCTCACATTTTGCTTCATGCCCTCATTCGTAGTGATCTTCGCAGGCGACGCATTAACATTCATGGATTCTTTATTGTCATTTCTAGGTACAAATTTACTCAATCTCTTGGGTTCCTGCTTGTCGCTTCCTTTGCGAGGGTCTCGGACTTACGCCATATGTTTTCTAGCAGAGGACATGCTTAATTCCATATCATGAGCGCGAGTAGCTAGATCTTCGAAGGATTTTGGTTTTATTCCTTGTAAGATGTAAAGAAGCTCCCAATGCATCCCTTAGATACACATTTCTATTGCAGAAGCTTCACTAAGCCTATCCTTGCAATTCAGGCTCGCGTTCCTCCATCGATTTATTCGTACATTCATCCTTCCTTTGGCGAGTATCGTAAGTTCTACCATGCTCACAGTACGCCTCGTGCTATAGAATCAATTGAGAAACTCGTGCTCTAGTTGCTCCCAACTATCAATAGAATTGGGCTCAAGATCTGTGTACCAATCAAAGGCATTTCCTTTTAGAGACCGGACAAACTGCTTGACAAGATAGTCTCCATATGTTCCAGCATTATTACATGTCTCCACAAAGTGTGCAACGTGTTTCTTTGGATTTCCTCTACCCTCAAATTGTTGAAATTTGGGAGGTTGATGACCATCAGACATTTTTAAGTTATCAATTCTTGCAGTGTATGACTTGGCATACATATGAGAAGACTTGGTGGAGACTTCATACTTATCTTTGATAGTGCCTTCAATGAACTCCTTCAAGCGATCGAGTGGGATCATCCCTTCAGAAGAAACTGGCATCTCATTAACAATCGGTTCTTTCTTTGCAGGATCTCCAATCTCTTGAACTTCAACACATTTTTCGGGCGCATGAATCGCTTCTCCATCTAAAAGTCCTTCCATTCGATCCATCAACTTCTCAATTCTAGACTCTTGGTGTTGTACATGCTTTGTCAATCCTTCAACCAACTTTGTCAGATTTGTGAGTTGTTCCTCAGAGGAAGAAGCAACAACCACCATTGTTCGCATGATCATTGAAGATGTAGGAGAGTAGCATGAATTATCGCGTAAGTTGATCTTCAAAGAACTCACATTACGCGATGCACGTGGAGGTGATTCGTTAGTTGAATCATAGTTCTCCCTTGTGGTAGAATTCTTGGAACCAGATTGCTCAAGTAGAGCCAATGTCTCCTTAATCTTTTCAGCAATATTGTTTCCTCCTTCCAAAGCATTTGTGGAGGAACTTGCTCTTTCTGGAGTTGAAGACCGAAAAACAGGAGTTGATGTGGATGACATTTGCAGTGTTTGTTGTCCTAGCGTAGCAGCTTTGTTTCTCATAACAACTCCGAAACTTCCAAAGGTAACATTAATAATGCCTTCAACTTCAGTAGAGAACTTGGAGCTAGTGGCCTTAGAGGCAGTTGATCGAGAGTTGTTCTTCATGGAAGTCATCTCGATGTTGTTTGATGCTTGAAAAGTTGAGATGAGAGGTAGAGATGGTCCCACTGGGCGTGCCAGAATTTGTAGCCAATAAAATTCGCATCGAGAAAACAATAATCAAGAACGAAAAATTATGGCAACAATCGTATTTATTATTTCAAAGTGCGAGTGTTACAATCTCTATGATTCCTCTGAATTCTCCTTTTCAAATATGATTCAAGGGCTTTAAAGCATGATCTTTAATATTTGATGAATTTGAACTTTGAACTTTATCTTGATCTTGACTTTTGCTAGAATTCAAGGGCTTCGAGCTTGTTCTTGAACCTGATAGTCTTGATCTTGATCGTTCTTGAACTTAAATGCTTGAATTCTTAAACTTGTTGCTTTATAGAGAATTTTATGACGTTTGTACTACAGATTTTCTCTAGCTTCTTGTTTAGAATTTTCTGTCTTCTATTATGAATTATGAGGACCCCTATTTATAGTTTTGGAATAGAGGAGTTGCGATTGGAACAGGACTCCCTTCGAACAATCAGATTTAAGTGACATGTCATATGGGCTTTATGGTGCAGGCTTGTCATCTTTGACACATGTCTTGATCTTGATCGTTCTTGAACTTAAATGCTTGAATTCTTAAACTTGTTGCTTTATAGAGAATTTTATGGCGTTTGTACTACAGATTTTCTCTAGCTTCTTGTTTAGAATTTTCTGTCTTCTATTATGAATTATGAGGACCCCTATTTATAGTTTTGGAATAGAGGAGTTGCGATTGGAACAGGACTCCCTTCGAACAATCAGATTTAAGTGACATGTCATATGGGCTTTATGGTGCAGGCTTGTCATCTTTGACACATGTCTTGATCTTGATCGTTCTTGAACTTAAATGCTTGAATTCTTAAACTTGTTGCTTTATAGAGAATTTTATGGCGTTTGTACTACAGATTTTCTCTAGCTTCTTGTTTAGAATTTTCTGTCTTCTATTATGAATTATGAGGACCCCTATTTATAGTTTTGGAATAGAGGAG
>JAJOOF010064312.1:0-21682 GCA_029582545.1 Solanum lignicaule
CAAAATCTATTAATTCCTGAATATCATAGCATTGATAGAATAAATTTATATTAGTTATTATGTACTAGAATTATTACCAGCATGTTTTCTAGTTTGTTAACATGAGGAAAAAAGGAAAAACTTCCAGACTATGCCATCCTAAAGTTGAAACCATAGGCATGAGAAGCCATGAGGGGAGTAAACGAAGTTGAGGCGCTGTTAGGAAGAGAGTACCTTTGAAAGTACGATGTTAATAGTGACAGGAAAACATGGTTGGAAATAATCTAGTTTATAGTAATCTAATATGAATAATATTCGTCAGGACTATGATATAAGGGAATTATGTTGAAAAATAAATTGTTATGTCTTACTTACATGATGAAATGACACTAGCATATAAAACACTAATCTTGTATATACTTAAGGATCTAAAAATCATTGACCTAAGAAAAATAATATGGGAAAAGATATTTGAAGAAGAAGAAGAGGAATTAATAAACCAGATATGGTACGAAATAGATGAGATAAATAGAATAAATAATGAAATCTTCGAATTTAATTTAAGTGATTTAGAAATTCAATACTCAGATTAATGATAAACCAAGAATACTTAGAATATTGGCAACAAACTATAGAAGATATTACTTTGCTAGGAAATCTAATAAAAGAAAACATAGAAACATTCCAACAAACTCACGACATACAAAATATAGAATATATATTAGAAAATATAAAATAAATTATAAGGTTAATACCCTTAGAAAAAATATATTATGACAGAATTAACTCATAAGTATCGAAAATACCTTTAGAAAAAATATAAAAAGGACCCCCCCCCCAAAGTTGGTATCCATATTATGTTATCACTCAGTAAGCATATTTAAGTTAAATAACCTAAATAAATTATGTGACCATACTTGCTACATGTAACCCCTACATTAACTGCATGAGACGCGGCTGGGACCCACATTTGTGGACCTCGATGGATGCCTAACACCTTTCCCTCGAGGTAACTTGAACCCTTACCCTGATCTCTGGTTCGTTGACCTTAGTTAGATTTAGTTAGGTTAGATAGGTGCCCTAACGCGCCTTAATTCGTTAGGTGGCGACTCTTCAATTTCACCCAAAACCCAAAAGAGTTGTTAGGTCGAAAGTCTGTTTTTGCGAAAAAATGGGGCACGACAGTGTGGAACCACGGTTGCAAACCACGAACTGTAGATCGACCTACGGGCCATACTGTTGTTCCGTCAAATCATTCAGAGAGTGGTTCTAGTACCTGATTTTGAAGATTCTAAGTATGGAGCTACGAAGGAGGATCCATGAACTGTAGATCAATCCACGGTCCGTACCATGGATCCGTCGATTGATTCAGAGAAGTGGAGATTTTGAAGATTAAAAGATTGCCTAAGTCCTGAACCACGGAAGAGACCTACGGACCGTAGGTAAATCCACTGTCCGTAGGTTAGTGTCGTAGATCAAAGACGCATCCTGAAACATTATTTCGTTATTTCATTTCCTTTTTAGTTAGGTATTATTTTTCTATATATAGGGCATGTAAACCTCTTTTTGGGGGGGTTAGACTTAATTAGTCTTGTTCTAGGTTTTGGCTTTGGGGATTAACTTGCAACTTTAGCAATTCTTAATTTCCTAGGTTCTTTTTGAAGATTTTGGTTTGGAGATTCAAGTTGAAATTCTGGGTTTATCATTCTCATTACGTAAGTTCATGATTTCTTCTTCTAAAAATATGAATTGTGTTCTTTCTATTATGGGTAACTAAATCCACAACTAGGGTTGTGGGAACCATGAGCGATTAACAAAATATGAATAGTAACTAAGCAATTCTTGAATAGTGTTATTGCATGCATTGACAATTCTTTCGTTTAGAAGTCTTTTTAGCGGTTACAAACGTTAAAATTGCCTCGTTACTACTTGCTGAACCAAGGAGGAAATTAACGAGAAAAAAATTATCAACATAGATTTAGTGTGATACTATCTAATAGTCTAATGTCGATTGGTGCGAGGTTGAAAACTAAGCCATACATCGATGTGATGTCTAATATGAGGTGAAGGTAAGGGTTAGTAAATTATACACACGTAGCCGGACCAAGGTGTGGGGTGAAATTCTCTATTTGCCGGACCAAGGAATTAGAGATATCTAACTTCTCACTTTGCATGTAATACACTAGGAAAGAGTTGCTATTACTAGGATTGCTGCGTTATGAGCTTATGGGGAACAGGTACACCCTAGTTATTTTCTCATCTTGATAACAACTAAAGTTTAAATCTTGCTCATTGATTACTTACATAATTTTCTGAATTTGTTTCACAAATCCCCCCTTTTAATTAATTGTTTTGTGAAATACATTGACTAAACGAATATAATCATAAGCTGAACTTAAGTCTGAACCATATTCCTCGTGGGATCGACCCCAACCTCCAAGTTGGGTTCTTTACTTGATAACGATCGATTATACTTCTTTAGGGAGGTGTAATTTGAGCGTATCAAATTTTGGCGCTGCTGCCGGGGAATTTGGCTTTTAGATTAAGTTTAACTACGTTATTGAACTTTGGTTAAATATTTCCTAATTTTACTTTTTTTCTTTTGTTTTTGTCTCTCTCAGGTTCCTACTCTAGTGTATGCCAAGTACACGGAGTCAAGGAGAATCACTTACTCCCTACGATCCAGAACTGAACTGAACTTTGCGGAGAATGAATAATCAAGGAGTGCCAGTTAATCCTATCGAAGGAGAGTTAGGTGACAGTGTTGGGTTGCAGCCTCCGAGGGTTGGTGATGAGAATGATCAGATTCAAGCTGAGAATCTATTGAGAGATGCAGTGAGGGTACAAGATCAACCAGGGCCAAGACTGCATGATAACTATAGGGTCAACTTTAACGCTGCTGAATCTGATGGACCTCTTGTCCTACCTTCTCTACCTCCGGGGCATACATTTGTGGTGACTAGTAGTTTGATGCAGATGCTTACTACGAGGGGCTTGTTTGCGGCTTTGACATCGGAAGATCACATGCGCACGTAACCAAGATAAGGAGTGTTTGCAAAAGTTGTGTGGGTCGATCGGACTTGGACATGGATGTCATTGGATTGGGAGTATTCCCTCTATTATTGACCGGCGATGCTGCTGTGTGTTTTAATAAGCTGCCTTATAACTCAATCTATACCTGAGAACAATTGACTGATGTGTTCCTAGCAAGATTCTTTCCATTGTCCAAGAAACTGAACCACAAAGATAAACTCAACAATTTTGTAGCACTACTGGAGAGTCCGTGAGTAGTTCTTGAGACAGGTTCACTGCTTTCATACGAGGTGTCCCAAATCACCGTATTGATGATGAGTCGCTGAAGGAATATTCCTACCAAGATGACAACAGTAAGGCAGTGCTTGATACTATTGCTAGAGGTTCATATGGTGAGTGCACTTTTGAGCAGATTGTGGAGAAACTAGTAGATCTCTCGAAAAAAATAATCCTGGAGCACTATAAGCTTGGATACTAGGAGGAACATGTTTGCCATTCAAGCTACAAACAACCAATCTGCAGATGAGATTCGTGAGGAGATGGCTCAGATGAGGACTGAACTAGGGTTGGCTTTGAAGCATGTGAGCGGAGGTGCGGATAAGGTAAATGCTGTGAATTATTTGACTAGGAATCCACCACCAGTTGAGGAGTGTTATTATGAAGAGGATACTTATGCGGTGAATGATCAAACGAGGGGTTTTCGACCAAATGCCCAAGGTTCCAATACGGATAATTGGCACCAAGGTCAAGGAAACCAAGGTCGGAACTATGGAAACTACAACCGAGAGGGTCAATATGTCTGAGATGGGAACTTCAATCGCGACAGCAACTACAATCGGAACAACTATGGCAACAGAAATGATCGGATTGGACCTTATGTTCCCCCTCAAAATTGGGAATCTGGTCCTAGGAAAGCTGGAAGTAATATGTCACGTATTGAGGATATGATGCATAAGATGATGAAGAGGTTTGATACAACTGATGAAAATGTGATGGAGATGAGAAATGACTTGTCTGGTATTGGTCAAAAAGTTGATGCCCATCCAGTGTCAATCAAGCATCTTGAGTAGCAGATGACTCAGTTCTCAACTATAGTAAATCCACATCAACCTATCACTCTTCCTAGAAACACCATCCAGAATCCAAAGAATGATAGGCATTGTATGGTAGCCACTACTCGAGGGGTTAAGCAAACCATTGATCTACCTATGCCGTCTGGGGTGGAAATTGAGAATAGTAAAGTTGATGATGTGGTCGAGGTAAGTGGAGAGTACGAGAATGCGATAGAGAAAGAAGCGGAGGTAACTCAGAAAGTTGTCCCCATACCTAGACCTCCACCCCGCTTCCCACAGAGGTAAGTGAGGAAGACTGAAGAAGGCAAATACCGCAGGTTTATTAGCATGTTGAAACAACTTTCAATCAATGTTTCGTTGATAGAGGCTTTGGAGAAAATGCTTGTGTATGCAAAATTTATAAAGGACATGGTGACAAAGAAGAGGGCAGTGAGCTTCGAAGATGATGATAGATTGCAACATTGTAGTGCTATTGCTACAAGGTCCCTTGTGCATAAAAATGAGGATCCTGGTGCCTTCACTATTCCATGTACTATCGGGTTGTTACATTTTGCTAAGGCGTTGTGTGATCTTGGTGCTAGCATTAATATGATGCCACTATCTATTTACAAGAAGTTGGGTCTAGGAGATCCAAAATCGACTGCGATACGGTTGCTCATGGCTGATAGAACTGTGAAGTGGCCCATTGGTGTGCTCCATGATGTACTAATGAAAGTGGAGTCGTTCATCTTTCCGGCGGATTTTATGATTCTTAATTGTGAGGTTGATTTTGAGGGTCCCATCATTCTTGGGAGACTATTACTTGCCACTGGGCGCGCCTTAGTTGATATGGAAAAGGGGCAGATGAAGTTCATACTGAACAATGAAGAGGCAACTTTCAATATCTGTAGATCTATAAAGTAGAGTAGTGAGCTCCAATCGGTATCTGCGATAACATATAGAGTTGAGAGTGGGTCTGAGGTGCTGATTGAAGAGAGACTGGGTGTTGAGGCACTAACAGCGGTTATGATGAACTTTGAGAGTGATGGTATTGAAGAGTATGATGAGTTGGTCGCCGCACTTGATTGGTGCGAATATCGTTCGAAATCAAAGAAGCTAGAGTTAGACATGAAAAATCGTGAGTCCTCACCTGCAAGACCGTCTGTTAAGGAGGCGCCGAAATTGGAGCTTAAGGCTCTTCCATCACATTGAGGTACATATTCTTGGGAAAAAGATGATACTTTAGCGGTCATCATTGCGACAGATTTGAATGGGTGACAAGTAAAGTGTTTGGTTTCTGTGTTAAAGAGGTTCAAGCAAGCTATTGGGTGGACTATTTATTAGGATCCCTCCTGGTATCTGTTCTCATAAAATCCAACTCATGCCAGATCACAAGCCTAGTATTGAGCACCAGGGAAGATTAAATCTGCCTATGCAAGAGGTAGTTAAAACGGAGATCATTAATTGGTTGGATACTGGAGTTATATATTCCATTGCAGATAATAGTTGGGTGTGTCCTGTTCAATGTGTGCCCAAGAAAGGTGGGATTACTGTGGTTCCTAATGAGAGAAACGATCTTGTTCCGATGCGGCCCTTGACTGGATGGAGAGTCTACATGGACTACCGGAAGCTAAATGCTTGGACAGAAAAGGACCATTTCCCTATGCCATTCATGGGTCAGATGTTGGATAGACTTGCAGGTAAGGGTTGATATTGTTTTCTTGATGGTTATTCGAGCAACAATCAGATTTCTATAGCCCTAGAAGACCAATAGAAGACCACCTTCACTTGACCTTATGGGACTTTCACCTTCAAATGGATGCCATTTGGGTTGTGCAATGCTCCAGCGACCTTCCAGCGTTGTATGATGTCGATATTCTCTAATATGGTGGAGGACACTATTGAGGTATTTATGGATGATTTCTCTATGGTAGGTGACTCTTTTTATCGATGTCTGGATCATTTGGTTGAGGTGCTTAAAAGGTGTGAAGGCTGCAATCTGGTGCTAAATTGGGAGAAGAGCCACTTTATGGTGAAAGAAGGGATAGTTCTGGGTCATCAGATTTCTGAGAAAGACATTGAGGTTGATAGAGCAAAAGTAGAGGTAATAGAAAAGCTTCCACCACCTACCTCTGTAAAAGGTGTTAGAAGTTTTCTTGGGCATGCAGGTTTCTATATGAGGTTCATCATGGACTTCTCTAAAATTGCACATCCATTGTGAAAACTGCTCGAAAAAGAGTATAAATTTGATTTTGATGATGCTTGTCTAAGAGCATTTGGAGAGTTGAAGGAGAAGTTGGTTACTTCACCTATAATTATTTCACCATATTGGGGACAACCGTTTCAAGTAATGTGCGATGCGAGTGGAGTGACGCTTGGTGTAGTATTAGGACAGGGGAGAGAAAAACTTCTTCATCCTATTTACTATGCTAGTAAAGCTCTAAATGTGGCCCCGAAGAATTATACTATGACTGAACAAGAACTTCTTGCGGTGGTTTTCGCATTCAAGAAATTTTGATCCTACTTGCTTGGTACTAAGGTCATAGTGCATACTGACCATTCTGCATTGAGGTATTTGATGGAGAAGAAGGATGCAAAACCAAGGTTGATTAGATGGGTATTGTTGCTGCAAGAGTTTGATTTTGTGGTAAAGGATAGAAAGGGGACCGAAAATCAAGTTGCCGATCACTTGTCCAGATTAGAGGAAGAGGCTATGCTAAAGCTTGGTGATAGTTCTGAAATTAAAGATGCTTTTCCAGATGAATAGGTATTGGCTGCTTCTCATGATCTGATTCCTTGGTTTGCAGACTTTGCTAATTATTTGGCAAGCAATTTGGTGCCCCTGGATTTGTCTTTTCACCAAAGGAAAACGTTTATGCATGATGTGAAGAAATTCTTTTGGGATGAGCCTTACTTGTATCGTAGTTGTGCTGTTGGGATTATTCATCGCTATGTGCCCGAGGTTGAGATGTTGAGTGTACTTGAGGCGTTTCATTCATCGCCTGTTGGTGGGAATCATCGTGGTATTCGGACTGCGCATAAGATACTGCAGTGTGGGTACTACTGGCCTACCATCCACCAAAATGCTCATGATTTCGCCAAGTCTGGCGACCGTTGCCAAAGACAAGGAGGGATTTCAAATAGGCAAGAGCTTCCTATGAATCCTATATTGGTGATAAAGTTGTTTGATGTATGGGGCATTGATTTTATGGGTCCATTTGTGATTTGGCTAAAGTTTATGTGAACGAGATAGTGATGTTGCATGGGGTGCCCCTTTCTATCATCTCAGATCGTGGTACGTAATTTACCTCCAAGTTTTGGAGGAAATTACATGATGAATTGGGCACAAAACTCACTTTTAGTATAGCTTTTCATCCGTAGACGGACGGACAGTCAGAGAGGACTATTCAAGTGTTAGAAGACATGTTGAGGGCAAGTGTGATTGATTTTGGAGGACATTGGGATAAGTTCATACCTTTGTGTGAGTTCTCTTATAATAATAGTTATCACTCCAGCATAGATATGGCACCATTTGAGGCACTTTATGGGAGGGGATGTAGATCACCCATAGGTTGGTTTGAGGCTGGAGATGTGAAACCTTTGGGGGTTGATTTAGTGAAGGATGCTCAAGATAAGGTGAGAAGTATTCAAGCTAAGCTTTTAGCAGCCCAGAGTAGACAGAAGAAGTATGTGGATCATAAGGTAAGAGACATGGCATTTAAGACCGATGAGAATGTTCTTCTTAAGGAATCACCCATGAAAGGGGTGATGAGATTTGGCAAGAAAGGTAAACTAAGTCCGCGATACATTGGTCCCTTTGAGGTTCTTGAATGTATAGGACCGGTGGCATATAGATTGGCTTTACCTACTACTTTATCGAGAGTTCATCCGGGATTTCATGTGTCCATGTTGAAGAGGTATCATGGTGATGGGATTATATCATTAAGTAGGACTCAATTGTGTTAGACAAAGACCTCCAATATGAGGAGAAACCGGTTGCAATTCTTGATCGTGATGTGCGTAAGCTAAGGACCAAAGAGATTAAGTCCCTAAAAGTTCAATGGAAGCATCATCCAGTTGAGAAAGCTACTTGGCAAACTAAGAGGGACATGCGAGACAAGTATCCCCAATTGTTCATCGTTTCAGGTACTACTTCATTCCTTTTTAGCCTGTTTTTCCTAAGTTTGTCACTCGGGGACGAGTGATGGGTAAATTGTTATCTATTGTAACGACTGGGTTCCGTCGTTATAGAAAAGCCAACGGGGAAAATTTTTGGGTCGGAAAACTTTTTTGTAGTAACTTGGAATTTCTCAACCTAGTCCAGATTTGGATGAAATCATTGTCTTTAAAGTCTAGAGAAATCTAGTAGCAATTGAGTGATCTATTTATGTTTTTGATTACATAAAGTGTTAGATAAGTCGTTAAGGAATCCGTACGACTTTACAGAATTGAATTCTGGCGAGTTGAACTCCCAAAATTGATCTTAGCGTGAACGAGTATCTTTTGAGTGTCGTTGGTGGAAGTTGTGTTGTGAAATAGGGGTCTTGAAATTATTAAAATAGCTTAATGTTTCGTGCAAGCCGCTTGGGCGGTGATTTTTGTCACTCTGGTCGGGCCGCTGTAGGGGGGTGAGGACCGTTGTGGCAGGCCCGACACGACTTAATGTCGTAAATAAACCCCAAAACGTCTTTACTCTGCACTTTTCGGTTTTTAGAGCTAAGGAACGAACCCCATGCGATTCTTGATAGTTTTCCACCATTCTTAAGGCTAAAGGTAATATTTTAACTCCTCGAATCCATTTTTCGATCCGTAGAACGTAATCTAATGGGTAATTATCGATGGGGAAGTGTTTTTATCTAGAAATTATGGTGGAAAAAGCCCTAATTTGGATACTTGGGATCATGGGTATGATCTAGGGTTGTTAGAATTGTTAGTAATCCAGGTAATTAGTGATTGTTTATTAATTCTCGTATTCTATTGACTGTTCGTAGACCAAGAACAAGCGGAACGAATCCGAAAAGGGAAGGATCAAGTTTCTTAGGGTTTCAAGCTTGTTTCGAGGTAGGTGATGGTTGTGATTTTATGATTGTGTGATGTATGTTTGTCTTTGCTTCATTATGATGCATGTATGTATGCGAATGTTGCATTATTGATCACACTTGTTATAAATGAGGATATATGACTATGAATGCCATGAATCATGACTTGATTCTATGATTATGCGAATGTACTTTGTGATTGTGAGTGTGGCTTATTGAATGGATCGGGTGTTGCGTTCCGACACACTAACTTGGATCGGTTGCCACATTCCAACATAATTATGGGATCGGTTGCCACGTTCCGGCATAATCATTGGATCTGGTACCATGTTCCGGTATGCTAATTGTTTGGGTTTGGGTTCCATGAGAGAGCCAATGACTTGTCATAATTGTGTAACTTGAGAAATGTGAAGTTGTTCGTAAATGTTGATAATATTGTATATGTTCGATATATGCATGTGATTATATTGTTGTATTGATTTATATATGTTGCACTTAGTGGAATAGCCACGTGATCCTACCAGTACACTGTGGTTGTGTATTGATACTGCACTTGCTCTTTCTTTGTTGAGTACAGGGCATCTTTAGGCGGCTATTGACAGACCTCTCTTAGAAGATCAGTGATCACTTTCAAATTCAAGGGTGAGCCAGTTCTTCCAGGCTGCCATGAGTTCTCTTTCTGTCTATGTCCACATTTCGGGCTTAGACTTTCTAGTTAGTTATGAGTTCATTAGTTTGGGGTTGTAACCCTTCTTATTTAGACTTGTTGAACTTTAGATGTTTTGGTACATTGACTTTCAGGTTCCAGGTGTATTTTCTGCATTGTTAGTTGTTAGATCTTTTGGAAGTTTATGGGAACTTCAGTTTTGGCTATTATTCCTGTTTTCGTATCCTTGAATGCTTTAATTTTCGATTTAGTTGCTTGGTTTGGGTTGTAATAGTGTTCTCCCACCAGAGGATTAGTGTGGGTGCCAATCATGATGGTCTGGGTCGTGACAAATTTATATATTTTTTTAGTGATTGTGTATTATTCACTTGTCTACATGCTGAGAGTTTTTGCCAAGGCAAAAAGACATCACATTGGCATATTTTAATCAACATTATTCCATACGAGATATGCTACCTTGCTTTGGGATTATGCCATGAAAAAGATAGATGATGGTGCTATTAGTGAAAGTGAAGTCACTGGAAAGGTGATAAGCAAGTTTGGTGGTCCGAGCATTACATAAGGGTGAAAAAAAAAGTTATCAAAGGTTCATTAAAAGATAAATCAATTTTCATTCTTATATGAATAACCAAATTGGCAACATTATATACTACCATTGATATAATATATTACACCAATTTAAGTACCACTTAATATAATACACATATTTAGTGACACAAATACAATCTATTAGTTCACATATATTATCACTTTAATTCATATCATACATCAATAGTCTATAAACAACAAAAATCATCATCTAATATACCAACTTCGTTTAATAAAAATTATTCATTCAATGATGGTAAAAAAAACATCATTACCAACATCGTTTAATAAAAATTATTCATTCAATGATGGTAAAAAAAACATCATTCCTGAATAATGTTGCATATCGTTTATAACCAAACATAATATTCTGAAAAGGGTGGTTATTAAAATGTCTAAAAACACCAATCAACAACAAACTTGGTTCTCCTGATGATATTTGGTACAATTCTTCTTGTTGTGACCCTCTGTACCACATTTAATACAAGCCACTTTAGATCTCTTGAATTTAATCTCTTTAAATCCCTTTTTACAGTCGTAGCTTGGTGGTATCCCTAGTAGCTTCCTTGCATCTGGTGGTAACAATATATCTTCCAACACATGCTCTGATATTTCTCAATTGCTTTCACACGGCAAAGGCTCAATCGGTATTGCATAAGCATCTTGAAAATTTTTGTTGTTATAATATGATGAGCAATAGTCCTGACCACGTTTATTTCTGTATCTTATAGCAGCAATAGCATGACTACATGGAATTTCATCGTGTTGAAATCCTCCACAATTACATACTCAAGTGCGTAGACAAACAATAAATCTTTTAGCCCCATGCGTAACTATATGAAGGATTTCTGTCAATGCGCGTACCTTCATTAAAATAATTTATGATGCAGAATTGTTTAATTAAGGTATTAGTTTAAATGACGTGCAGAATTGATATAAACATTGGTATAAATTGTCACGCCTCAAGCCTACACCCTGGCGGGACTGGCACTCGAGAACTATTGATGGCCCCAAGCGAAACATTGGCCTGGCTCACTACTCAGCGGAAGACTTACTCATAATAAAAGTACTTCAAAACAGTTAACTGAAAGCTCAATAGAAAACTTAGAATGTTTTATAAATAAACATTCAACTAGACAAAGTGGCAACTCAAGTCTCAACATAACTATATGGAAAAGGAAAGACTCAAGAACTAACAATATCGAACTGTCTATGAAGCCTCTAACAACTGAGATGCATGTCGGGACAAGACCCATGACATCCTAGTGAACTAAAATGATAAAAAATAAAAAGGGGGATCCTCCGGAAGCTAGGAGACTCACCAACAACTCTGAAGCTCAACTGGATCAATGATGTGCTGGATGTTGATCCTGGTTACCTGTATCTGCATCATAAAAACATGCAGGCCAACTGACATCAGTACATTGAACGTATGGACATACGAGGGGAATTCTAAAACAAGACATAAGCTTGAAAGGAAACTGAAAGAACATACTTGGTCTCAACTCAACTCAAATGATTTCAATATAAAGCAGTAATATAAATGAAATATAAAGAAAGACTTTTAAAACATGTGGATAACTACTTTGTGTATTGAAAAATACAATAATAACTCAGTTTGTATGCAAGGATACACTTTAAACTCTGTTTGTATATGAAAATACAAAGTAAACTTTGTGTATATAAGAATACAAAATATCTTTGTGGGAGTTTCTCTAATCGACAACAATCACAATGAGTTATGTGATGATACAACGTTTTGCCTCACGCTGCCAGGGTCGTCCTATACCTTTCTAGGGGTATATAACCTAACTATTAAGTGGATCCACTAGTCTATGCTAAAAATCACTTAGGAATCATCTTAAAAAGTATGACCCTTTTCTACCTATGTTGGCTACACAGTTTATAGAGACCATGAATTATCTGAACTCAACTTGTCCCCAAATCAGTGCTCAATACTACTCCCAAAATGTAAGTAACTCATATGTTTAAAAAACACAACTCTTTATGTGGGTTGAGATAATTACTCAAAACCTAGCCCATGGGCTTTCTGGGAAATTAGTGTTTCCTCTCTTGCTTAAATATGAAAAGATTTACTCTTTACTCAAAAACTAGCTCAATGGCTCTTTTGGAAATCAGTGTTTCCTTTCTTGTTTAAATGTGAAAATATTTTACTCTTTGGGAATACATAGTTCTCATATACTCTTTTGAAGAAA
The DNA here is from genome assembly GCA_029582545.1 of Solanum lignicaule. Classification (NCBI taxonomy): domain Eukaryota; kingdom Viridiplantae; phylum Streptophyta; class Magnoliopsida; order Solanales; family Solanaceae; genus Solanum; species Solanum lignicaule. Next base: position 12,575 of record JAJOOF010064312.1, read on the forward strand.
ATGAACTTCATTTGTTACTCTTACTCAACTCAAAACTCAAGTCTTAAAACAAGTTTAAAAGATTTGTAAAAGACTTATTAAAATGACTTGAAGAACCCTCAAGACTTGACTTTCAACTCTACCTTGAATTTTATTTATGAATTCAAGGTTGTGATTTGTGATAGAAAAGATCTCATGATGTTTAGGAGTGTTATTAGATAGTTAAACATGAGAAACGATCAACAAATCACTGTCTTGAAGCAAGTACGCGACGCGGAGATGCATTTCAATATTTGGACGTGAAATAATTTTTGAGGCAGGGGGGTCGGCGATGCGGAGAGAAGAGTTCTATTTCTGAGGAACAGGTCCGCGTACCCAGTTTCTAGCCAACTTCTTCCTTCTTCCTTTTCTAACCCCAATTCGCCTTAATTCGATTCTTTTTCTCAATTCCTCTTTATATTCAGATACCCAGTACATGTACACAAGAATCTACTCCTAAAAGACTCTAAAAACAACACGATTCCATCAAGAACTCAACAATCCCATCAAATCTAAAGAACGAAAGTTAATTTCAAGAACACAATTCAAGATCATCAAACTTTCAACTTTCAAGAACGAATTTCTCTGAAATAAACATGATTGGTGTATGGGTGAACGAACCCAACACTATGAAAGTCTCACATACCTCTTTAGGGATCAACCCTTGGCGAAACGACTTTGATTCCGCAAGAAATCTCCAAGAGCACCTTGACTTTTCTCCTCTTTTCTCTTCTCTCAAAGCCCTAGCATAATTATTAATTGTGTAAATTGAACTAACTCAGTTTAGACCCCAAATAACTTACTAAAAATGAAATAATTTATTTGGGAAATGAAAAGACCAAAATACCCCTCCAAAATCCGGTTGACTTTTCTTATCTAGACATCCCGAATTCAAATGGGAATATATCCCTCATACGAACTTGAAAATTAACAAACTTGGTGGATTTGGAAAGATAATTCAAAGTCCTTTCATTTGATATCTTATGGCGCACCTAACTCATCCTGTACTGAGAGTTATGGTCGTTTGAAGTTGATCCAAAACTCATACTTAACAAACTTGCCAAATTTCAGACTTTTATTCCTTGTTCTTACTAATTCCAGCTCTTTCAAATAGCAGGGTGTTACAAAATGTCCCCCTTGGTAACATTCGTCCTCGAATGAGATTACACTTAAAAGGCTAAGGGTGTAACATCTAACATCCAACTCAAACACCCAACAAGCAAAATGTAACCACAACAAGTCAACTTAAAGTAAATGCCAAGAAAAGGATTAGTACCTTAATTTGGAACCTCTCCGGATTCGAAGAGATGTGGCTACCTCTTCTTCATATCCTCCTCAGCTTCCTAAGTAGCTTCCTCAAAAAACTGATTCCTCCACAGAACTTTGAATGATTCTACTTCCTTGGTTCTTAACTTGCGAACCTAACGATCTAGATTCTGAACAAAAATCTCCTCATAAGACAAGCTATCCTTAATACCAATATCTTCAGTTGGTATAATTAATGAAGGATCGCCCATACACTTTTGCAACATAGAAATGTGAAACACTAGATGAACTGCTGCTAACTCTTGTGGTAGCTCCAACTCATAAGCTTTATTACCAATCCTTTAGGATGTTCTGTAAGGACCAATATACCGGGGACTAAGTTTCCCCTTCTTACCAAATCTCATAACACCCTTCATGGGTGAAACCTTTAAGTATACCCAATCATCTACCTCAAACTCTAAGTCGCTTCTACTAACATCAATGTAGGATTTCTGACAACTCTGCGTTATTTTCAACCTTTCTTGAATAACTCTCACTTTCTCCATAACTTGATGAACTAAGTCTGTTCCTATCAACCCAGCTTCACTAACTTCAAACTATCTAATAGGAGATCTGCATCTTCTCCCATAAAGAGCTTCCTAAGGAGCCATCTGGATGTTAGAATGGTAACTATTGTTATAAGAAAACTCAATGATAGGTAAGTGATCATCCCAATTACCTTTGAAATCAATCACACAAGTCCTCAACATATCTTCTAAAGTATAAATAGTGCGCTCTGCTTGGCCATCAGTAGGATGAAAAATAGTACTCAAGTTCACCTTTGAACACAAACCTTTCTGGAATGACTTCCAAAATTGTGCACCTCTTTCTGAAATAATGGAAACTGGAACTCCATGAAGTCTTACTACCTCTTAAATGTATAACTTGGCATAATCTTCTACTGAATGGGTAGTCTTTACCGGCAAAAAGTCGGGTGATTTTGTCATTCGATCCACAATCACCCAAATAGAATCATGTTGTCTGCGAGACCGTGGCAAGCCAGTAATGAAATCCATATTGATCATCTCCCATTTCCACTTCGGAAGTTCTATATTCTGAGCCATACCACCGGGCCTTTGGTGTTCTACTTTAACTTGTTGACAATTCAGGCATTTAGCAACAGACTCAACAATACCTTTCTTCATACTATTCCACCAATATACTTCTCTGAAATCACGATACATATTTGTGGAACCCGGATGGATAGAATATCTCAATGATCCTCTGTTGGAGTTCATCTACCCTTGGTACACACAATCTACCTTGATACCTCAATACACCATCTCCCCCTTGTTCAAAAGCCATTACTTTTTTCTTATGAACATTTTCTTTCAATTCAAGCAAAATATGATCTTGGTCTTGTTTCTCTTTCACTTCTGACACTAATGATGATTCAACCCTATTTATTACCACTACTCCTCCTTAGGTGGAATCCATTAGTCGAACTTCTAATCGTGCAAGTCTGTTCACATCTTTCGCTAACTCTCTCTTTTCTTCTTCAACATGGGCGGTACTACCCATAGACAAGTTCCTTAAAGCATCAGCAACCACATTAGCCTTACTTGGGCGATATAGAATACTCATGTCATAATCCTTGAGTAACTATAACCACCACCTCTATCTGAGATTAAGTTCTTTCTGACTAAACATATATTTAAGGCTCTTGTGATCAGTGAACACATTAACATGAACACCATAATGATAATGACATCATATTTTCAACGCAAAGACTACGACATCCAACTCTAGATTGTGGGTTGGATAATTCTTCTCATGAATCTTAAGTTGTCTGGAGGCATAGGCTATAACTTTGCCATTCTGCATTAATACACAACCTAATCCAACTCTGGACGCATCACAATATACAACAAAACCTTGCGTACTTGCTAGTGAGTTCAATACTGGGCAGTAGTCAACCTAGTTTTCAATTCTTGATTCTCACAAGCTTCAGATCATTGAAACTTCACTATTTTCATAGTTAACTTTGTCAAAGGGGACGAAATAGATGAGAACCCCTCGATGAACCTTCTATAATATCCAGCCAATCCCAAGAAACTCCTAATATCAGTTGGAGATGTGGGTCTAGGAAAATTCTGCACTGCCTCTATTTTTTGAGTATCAACTCTAATTCTACCACCGGAAATAATGTGGCCTAAGAATGCCACAGATTCAAGCCAGAACTAACACTTAGAGAAGTTGGCATATAACTCTCTATCCTTTAGAGTTTGGAGAACTACTCTGAGATGACTAGCATGATATTTCTCATTCCTCGAATAGAGTATAATGTCATAAATGATTATGATAACAAAAATATTTAAATAAATCTTGAATACATTATTCATAAGGTCCATGAATGTTGCAGGAGCATTGGTCAAACCAAAGGACATAACTAGGAACTCATAATGACCATAGCGGGTCCTGAAAGATGTCTTTGGAATATCACATTCCCTTACTCTCGATTGATGATAGCCAGATCTGAGGTCTATCTTAGAAAAATAAGTGGCACCCTGAAGTTGATCGAAGAGAACCATCCTTCTTCCTCACAAATAAGACCGGAGCGCCCTAAGGTGAGACACTTGGTCGAATAAAACCCTTCTCAAGGAGATCTTTCAACTGCTCTTTTCGCTCTTTTAACTATGCTGGTGCCATTCTATATGGAGGAATAAATATAGGATAAGTATCGGGAAGAATATCTATACCGAAGTCTATTTCTTTCTTAGGAGAAACTCCGAGAAGATCATCTGGAAATTTTTTTGGAAACTCTATTACTACTGGAACTGACTAAATAAGAGGTATCTCAACACTAGAGTCATTAACTCGGACTAAGTGATAGACACACCCCTTGGAAACTAACTTTATCGGCTTAAGGTACGAAATAAAATGACCCTTAGGCACTGCTGAAGTACACTTCCACTCTATAACTATCTCATTAGGAAACTTAAACTTAACAACTCGAGTTCTACAATCGACTAAGGCATAACAGGCATGAAGCCAGTCCATACCCAGAATGACATCAAAATTTACCATGTCTAACTCAACTATATATGCCAAGGTGTCCTTGTGATTGACAGAAATGGTACAATCACGATAGACTCTCTCAGCTAGAATAGACTCACCAACAGGTGTAGACACACTGAAGGGCCTAAGAAGTTTCTCAGGAAGAACATAAATATTCATTGCAACATAAGGAGTCACAAAAGATAGACTCGCTCCTGGATCTGGCAAAGCATAAACATCAAAGTTAAAGCCTTGGATCATACCAGTGACAACATCTGGCAAATCCCCTGCTCTTGGCGACTAGTGATAGCATACAAGCGGTATGCTCCTCCACCTGCCCCTGAAGTAATAGCTCATATAGATGCATCTCTGTCTGGTGGAACAACTGAAGAAGATTGTGCTTTATTGCCCCCATTACCATTACCTTGCCTATTCTTAGGGCACTCTTTCATAAAATGACAATTCTGACCACACTTGAAGCAACCTATGGAGCCATCATGACACACCCCTAAGTGGCTCCTACCACACTTAGCACATGCATGAGTCCTATTACCCCCTTGTGTCACACTACCTTGAGACTGCGCATGTCTAGCTCTAAAATTTTGTGAATTCTGATTTTGGAACTTACCTATGTTCCTTGGTGCAGGTGCACTAGCAGATGTTATTTTTCCATCTTTTTAATATTCTTCTTTTTTTAATTATTTTATTGTGTTTTGTAAAAAAAATATTGCTATGTTGATGACAATTAAACTGATCAAGCATGTCAACTCTCTCAAATATGGAGTCAGCTCCTCAAATACTAACCTTGTCGTTGCTGTTCAGACCTTACTCATCCTTCTCTAAGAATGTTGGGCACTCTTATAACACTCTCTGCAGGAATGTTCTTAACACTCTAAAGTATTTTCTTGGTGATCGCTGATTTGGGTGCCTTTACTTTTATCTTCAGACTATGTTTCAATAGGGGTGTGTCCTTAAAAACTTATGTTTTTGTACTCTAAGAGGTGGACCTTGCACCTCCAAATTATCTCTTTTGGCTTGTTATGCATGTTTATTCATTTTTATTTGTGATTGTTTTTTATTATGCCAAAGAGGGAGAAAAGATTTCCACAAAAATATAACAGGTGAACGAAGACATTTAGACAGGGGGAGCAAATATACAACAGAGAGTCTCAGGCAGGGGGAGCTTCAGGAAATCTCAGGCATGGGAGCTTCTGGGAAGTCCCACTACACCTCTCTTACTTTCAATGATTTTTGTGCACCTTATTGTCATTATCAAAAAGGGGGAGATTGTTAGCATATTAAGCACTCATAGATTTTGATCAATAACAATAAGCTTACTTTCTATTGCAGAACTTGACAATATCATGAGAAAGAATCCATCAGGATTCATAGTGAGAAAGAGAATCAAAAGAAGAATCCAAGCAAGAAGATACACGATATGGATTGATTGAGATATAAATTGATTGATTGACAACCAAGGATAATGCCGGATCCCGAATGCATGATTCAAGGAAGAAGCAAAAACAATCAAGGAGAATATATTATCAGATCACATGACTCAAGGAAGAAGAACAGCAATCAAAGAAGATATTTTACCTGATAAGGAAGGACATCACGCAATCAAGAAAGATTACCTCAGCAGAGGAGAGAATGATATCATGAGCATATCTAATATGGACATGATCACGTATCTCCCAAATCTGCCTCAATCAAGGAATCCCTATCAAATCCTTTATTTATTGAAACTCCCTTGGGTTTTCCTTAAAGAAGAGCAAAGAAACCTCACCTATATAAAGCCAGTCTTAGTGTCTTAGAAGATTACGAAACTTCACTTGAACTTGTACGATTGTATTCTATTATCTTTCATAAAAGCTTTGCATTCTTGAGAATATACAATTGAAAAAGAAAAGAAAATGAAAGATTTCAGTGTAAGTTATAGAGGTAGAGGTTGCGTCAAATTAGAAAGGTCTGATTTGCATATCGGACTGAGAACTTAGTGAAACACCGTGTAATACTCCAAGTTCTAAATTGATCTTAAGGAAACCCTTGAAACCCAAGGGGACTGGACGTAGGCACCACACCGGTGTTCCGAACCAATATAAAATATTGTGTATCTATTTACTTACTGTCATTAGCTTTTTTTATACTGTGATACAAACCTGTAGGTAAGTCGACTGGAAGAATTTTAATTCACCCCCTATTGACTTTCAATGTAAACAAAATGTTTCTCAATATTCGCCGAACGATTCAGAAAGAAAATAAATCCATTACACTAACCAACTAAAATCACTCTCCCTGGAGGGAAGTGAAACTTAGGGGTCAAATGAATGGGTCTGTGATAACGACGAGCATAATAATCATACTCTTCTTTGAGTTCTAGAAGTGATGGATTGGACTGACCATCCAAAAGAAAAACACATGGAAAATTAAGGGATCTTGTTTGATACATGTTAACAAATAAAGGGTCGGAAGTTAAAAGAATATACCAGAGTTTACAAAGAGTCCTACATAGAAAAATTAGCTTAATTGACAATCTTGAAAGAATATTGATCATAATCACCCATGGAAGATCCATAATCCTCGTGACATGAGAGACTCTTCTTTCTTCACAAAATGAGCTATTGATGTCCATGGCCGTCACTTCTTTTGAACAAAAAGGTTTGCTAGTTTTGATGGTTTTGGTTAGCTAGACTTTCATTTATATAGTGAGCTCCAAGATTTCGTGAGAAGATTCATAAAATCGGATTGCCATTGACTATATAAAGGCAAGTGAGAAACTTGGTATATATTTACGAAGTCTAAAATGAAACGCAAGTGAATGATCTTTGAATAAAGTTGGACATAACAGAATCTGATTGCCATGGACTATATAAAGGCAAGTGAGTAACTTGGTATATATTTACGAAGTCTAAAATGAAACGTGAGTGAATTATCTTTATATAAAGTTGGACATAATATAATCTGATTGCCATGGACTAAATAAAGGCAAGAGAGTAACTTGGTATATATTTAATGAAGTCTAAAATGAATTGCAAGTGAAATATCTTTATATAAAGTTTGGCATAATTAACATTTACGTTTGATTTGAGAATTTTTTGGATTTCATTTTTTTCGTTATAATCTTCTTCGTATTTAAAGATTGATTCTTTGACTGATGATATATAAATTTCCCCATAACCTTTATAACGTAAATGTCGTAGTTGTGTTGGTTCACTAGAAAATAAAAGGAAAAAGAGTTGAAGTTCTATACGTTGATGATGTATAAATTATTAATGCAAATATCAATTAAGAGTTGTTATTAGCAATTATAAAGAAAATGGAAAGTCTACTTTTTTAATGGAGCTTAGGTTCAATAAATGGTTCATTTGCCAGTGCAAACACACTCACAATTTGAAATAATAAATGTTTTAAATATTATTCGTGCATCGTACGCACAAGTATACTAGTTATCTTAATATTAACAATTAACAACATAGAAGAAAAACTTAAGCCATCTAATTCAAAAAACAATCAATTTCATCAAATATTCCTAATACAAAATAGTAATTAGCTTTTAAGATTTCTCTATCCAGAATTCAAAAGCATCCATAAAATAGTAAAAGTTTTATATCAGAAGCACAAAAGCAAAACATCATATCCTGGAGAAAATAAGATAAAACAACTACTCTAAACTATCTGAGTCTTCGGATAAACATTTGTGAGATGAAAGTCGTCCCCCATGATAGTCTTGAGCGAGTAAAAGCTTGGAGTGTATGTGATCGTTGTAATGACCTTACCGTAAACATAAACCATCCTAAAACTCTTCATTTTTGGGTTGTACGAAGCTAGCTTTCTGCCACTTCGAATTAAGATTTCTCCATCTTTCCACATAAGTATTGGTTCAAAATTAATGTGAACCATACCACGTGGAACAGAATCCACCAAAATGATTTCTTTAGTCCAAGATTCAGAAACCTCATACTCTTTCATCCACCAGATATCAATATTAGTGGTTAATGTTTTGTAATAATCAGTCAAACATAAATAATTTCCCAACTCTACTAGCTTCAAGTTCGAGGGTGGATTTACCAGTCCCAGTAGAGCTGGCAGGGACTTGACCTTTTCTGTCTCAATATCGAAAGAGTAAATGATGTCATTTTTTCGCTATCCATCCAATGAAGAGCACCATTGCTTTTAACCTTGTCAAATTTATACCATACGGGACACAAAATTTCACCCACATTTCTCAATTTCTCTCAAACTCCAAAAGTATAAACCTCCAATTCCGATACTTTAGTAAGCTTTCTAACTACAAATCTCAATACCTTATACTTTCCAGATGCTTTGCTAAAGAAAAATCCATAAGTAGCATGACAAACACTAATCTCCCATTCAGGCAATTTAACTTCGAAATATTCACCCAAAAGAGGATTACTAATATAAACAAAATGTTTCTCAATATGCATCGGACCATTCACGAAACAAGTGAGTATTTTTCTTGTTAGCCACCATTTTACTTGTGTATTATCTGTTCTTATAATAAATTTGTTATATACAATATATGGTTCAAATGATAATAAACACTTATATACTGAATATAATTCTTTTCTATTTATTTCCCATTTTATTTCTGTATTATTAAATATTCCTGAATAATACCTGCAATGATGTTCTATCGTATTGCCATCATACCTGTATTTTAATATTCCTCCATAACTTTTTTCACTCGCATCTGATTCTATTATATAAGTAATTTTTTTTGTTTTCATCTGGAAAGTATAGTTTAGGTAAGTTTTTACATAATAATTT